>CALSCO010000696.1:0-13940 GCA_943704415.1 Parvularia atlantis | reverse complement strand
GGGGGGGGTGAGGGGTGGGGGGAGCGAGGCGAGAGGCCTCAGTGCATGGGCTGACACTGGGGACCGGGCGCGCGCTGCAAGTGCGGCGGGGTGGTGTCACGTGCGCCTTGCTCTCTGCCTGCCTGCTGCCGCTGCTGCTGCTGCTGCTGCTGCTGCTGCTGCTGCTGCTGCTGCTGCGACGGCGGGCGTGCGCCTCACGTCAGTGCCTTGTCGACATCGCGCGAGTAAACAGCGATTCGCCACCATTGCTGCCACGTCTGCGCGGCCATGCGCCGCCCACTCCGCGGCCATGCGTCGCCCACTCCGCGGCCATGGCGGGTCGCACCGTCGGCCATGACGCCATTCGTGCGCGAGCGATGGCGTTCGACGTGAAGACGGTCCTCGTCGTGCTCGGCCTGTGCGCGCTCGCCGGCGTCGCCTACAGCGCGCTCGAGGCGCCCGGCATGGCAACGCACGCGGCCGAGGGCGCGGCGGCCGCGGCGCGGCTCAAGGTGGCGGCGGCGGGCGCGTGAGAGAGACGGCGCGCCATTGACACGTGAGGCGCAGTTCAAGCAGCCGCTCGATGCCAAGCAGCAGCAGCAGCAGCAGCAGCAGCAGCACCGCGTCGCCGACAAGGTGCCGGTCGACCTACACGTGATGTCGATCTGCCCCGGTGCGCCGTCGTCGTCGTCGTCGCGGTCGCGGTCGCGGCTAACGCGGGGCGTGCAGACGCCGTGTTTTGCGAGAACACGTTCAGCGCCGTGCTTGAGCAGGTCGGCGAGATCGTCGAGCTGACGACGCAGTACATCGCGCAGGTCGCGGGCGACTCGTTCACGTGCAAGCACGGCGAGCCTGAGTGCGAGGGCAACCTGGTCCAGCTGTGTGCGCGCCACGAGCACCCGGACCCGGCCGAGTGGTTCAACTTCATCCTGTGCCAGGGTGCGCGCACGCTCTGCCCCGATGCAGCCATGCACAAGCTCACTGCGCTGCGCATGCGCGCGCGCGCGCGCAGACGAGGACTACCGCGACATCCCCAACAACACGGCCGAGTGTGCGCGCCGCATCGGCCTCAACGAGACCGCGATCACGACCTGCGCAGACGAGACCGGCCCGGAGCTGCTGCGCGCGTCGATCGCGCTCACCAACAGCCGCAGCATTGCGTGCGCCACGCCCGCGCTTGTTGCCACGTGCGCTCACATGCGCTGTACAGCAAGTCGTGCTCGGTCGTGATCGACAGCCAATTGGTCTGCATCCGCGACGGCGGCGTGTGGTACTCGTGCCCGAACGGCAGCACGGTCGAGGACTTTGTGCGCCAGATCTGCGCCGCGTACAAGGGCGACGTCCGCCCGGCCGCGTGCAAGTGAGTGCTTGCCTATGCCGCCATTGTCACAAAATGCGTGTGTTTTCGCGGTTCACTTTAATTCCGCGTCGACGTAGCTGAGCACGAGCCGGTCCAACCACGAGACGGCCCTGGGCATGAACGTGCCCTCGAAGAAGCCGAGATGCCCACCGTGCCGCGTGCGCACGAAGACCACCTGCGGGTGCACAGCGTCAGCAAGGGCAGCAGACGAGCGTAACGGCGGCGCACGTTTGGCTTCTGCTGCGCGGCGCGCTTGGGCGCCTCGAGCAGCACGGGCGCGACCAGCGGGTCGTCTGTGGCAGTGCGGCGCGTCAAAAAAAAAAACTGCGCAAGCTGCGCAGTGGTGCGCGCACCGTCCGCGTTGACGAGCAGCAGCGGGATGTGAACGTGCTCGAGCAACTCGGCGCACGAGTGCGAGCGGTAGTAGTTGTCGTGGTCAAGCAGCTCCGGGCACGCCTTGAGGGTAAAGTGCCGGTCAAACTCACTGGATGCCATGCGGGCCCCGCGTGTCAGCCGGGCACGCGACGCCCCGGCCGCGGACACGCACGACAGGGTCTGGCTGCGGCAGACGGCATCGAGGTCGATGTCCGGCCGCAGCTTGCGCAGCGTCGCCTCGTGCTGCTGAACGAGTCGGCGCAACCCACGAAGAAGGCCCCACTCGTAAGTGGGCGAAGCGCTGATCGTGCTCGACGCGCTGTGGTGGCAATGAGCTTGCACGTCCACTGCCATGCAGCGCACACCTCATGATGTCGTAGCCTTGACAGACGGAGACAACGCAAGCCAGCCGCTCTTGGATGTCTGGGTGCAATGCGGCCAGCCGCACGATCAGGTTGCCGCCCATGCTGAAGCCGGCGCCAACGATCGGCGCAGCCGGGAAGCGGTCCATCGTCCACCGCATCGCGAGCTCGCAGTCGGCCGTTCTGCGGCGTGACCGTGAGCGAGCGAGACGCGGCCGTCGCGCTGCCCGCGCGCACCCGCCAAACGTAAACAGGCGCGCAGCGCCGATGGCCAGATCGCGCACGGCGCCGTGGTGGTTGAACACGACCACGCGCCGGCCCGACGCGGTCGCAAAGGCCGCGAATCCGCGGATGTACGCTGCGAACCCCGTCAGCCCCGCAATGCAGACGGCAGCAGACGGCACGGCACCGTTCTCGCTGCTGTTGCAGATGCCGGGGATGACGAAGATGACGGGCGTCGAGGGCGTCGCATCGGCGGGTGAAAACACGTCGAGCGAGATTTGGCTGCCATCGGCCGTGTCGAGCGTGGTGCGCTGCGTTGAGAGCTTGGGCGGCTGTGAGCGCCCGCCGACAGCAAAGAACGCCGTCTGCAGGTGCCCGTTCCAGCCCCAGATGACGGGCGGTTGGTACGGCTGCGGTGAGGCGGCGCTCAGCGGATGCGTTCGCGCTCGTCAAGCTGACGCGCACGTCGCGTAGCATCGCGCACTTGGCCAGCAGGGCGCGATTGTGCTTGTTGTCGACGCACTGCACCTCGGGCACGCTCGGCAGCACGCGCGCGCAGTACGCCGTCAGCAGCGCCGCCGCACACGCCGCGCCGACGCCTGGCGTGACGCGAAGGTCAGTCGCCCGCGCGCGCTCGCGACGTGCTCGGCGACGTGCCCAGCGTCGCCAGGGTCTCCATCGGGCAGATCGGGCGCAGACCGGGCGCAGATTGATGGCCGTGCAGGTCGCGCGGGTCGCGTGCGCGAGACGGCGGCCGGGGCGGCGAAGGCGGGCGCGGCACAGGCAGGCACGTGAAAGTGTGACACGCGTCCATTCTTGCGACCAAAGTTCAATGCGCGTCTTTGTCACCGTCGGCAGCACGTCCTTCGACGCCCTCGTCGCGGCCGCGCTCGGCGACGACGTGCTGCGGGCGCTGCGGGCGCAGGGCTGCGTGGCGATGGTCGTGCAGTTCGGCCGCGGGACGCCGTGCGAGCTGCACCAGCGCCGGCTCGGCGTCGATGTGACCGCGTACGACTTTAAGCCGTCGCTCGAGGACGACATGCGCTCGGCCGACCTCGTGCTCAGCCACGCCGGTGCGCTCGCTCACGAGGCGATGCGGCGTGCGCGCGGCTGACGGCGTGCGGGCGAAGGCTCCGGCTCGATCATGGAGGGCCTGCGCATGGGCAAGCGCCTCGTCGTCGTGATCAACGAGGAGCTGATGGACAACCACCAGCGCGAGCTGGCCGAGGCGCTGGCGGCGCAGGGGCATCTGTCGTGCGCGACCGTGCGGTGCGCTGCTGCTGCTGCTGCTGCTGCTGCTGCTGCCGTTGTGCTGATCGCGCCGCGCCCACAGCGACCTGCGTGAGGTGATCGAGCGCCAGCCGTCGCTGCAGCTGCGCCCCTTCCCAGACCCGCAGCCGCAGCGCTTCGCGCAGGTGCTGGACGCCTGGTTTGGCCACCACTAGGCGGGCGGGCGCGGCGCACGCGTGTGTAGACCATTGTACAGCACAGTAGCGTGCAGGGCATCACGGCTTGTGCGCACGCAGCGCCGTCTGCGCCGCATCCGCGCGGCGTCAGTCGCCCCCCCACCCCACCCGCACCAGCAGCAGCAGCAGCAGCAGCGGCGGCGGCGTGCGCACCGTGTAGCAGCGGCGCAGCGCGACAAACTGCTCGGCGCACATGTCGCGGCTCGCGCGCTCAAAGCCCGCGTCCATGCACTCGCCGTACGCGCGCGCCTCGGCCGCGCACACGCCGTACGCCGCGCGCAGGCGCTGCAGTCCCGCGAGACTGAGCGGCTCGGTCGTCTTGGCCGCCGTCGAGAGCGGGCGCGTCGCGATGCGCATTGAGCCGTGCAGAAAGTGATGATCGTTGAGGCGTGCATCGACTCGGTCGCATCGGCGCGAGCGGCGCTCGAGGTGCGCTGCTGCTGCCGTCTGCGCGCTCGCTCACGTCAGGCGGCGACGATGACAGGCGCGCTGCGACCGCGTCGAGCTGTGCGCGGGGCTGGTCGAGGGCGGGACGACGGCGAGCGCGGGGACGATCGCGGGCGTGCGCGCCGTGCTGCCGCGCGACGGGCCTGTGCGGCTCGTGGTGCTGATCCGCCCGCGGTGCGGCTGCGCCGCCGACATTCGCGAGACGTGTGCGCGCTGAACACGCCGACGGCGACGCAGCGGCGGCGACTTTTGCTACGGCGAGGACGAGGTGCTGACGATGCTGCACGACATTGCCGTTGCGTGTGGCGACACGGGAGAGATCGGCTGACGCGACGCGGCACGGACGCAGGTCTGCAAGCAGCTTGGCGTGGACGGCGTCGCGATCGGCGCGCTGCTGCCCGACGGCACCGTCGACGTCGCGACCACGGCGCGGCTCGCGCAGGCCGCGGCGCCGCTCGCCGTCACGTTCCACCGGGCATTCGACATGACGCGCGACGCGCTCGAGGCGCTCGAGGACGTCGTGCGCGTGGGCGGCGTCGTGCGCGTGCTCACGAGCGGGCACGAGAAGAGCGCGCTCGAGGGCGCCGAGACGATCGCGGCGGTGCGGCGCGCGGCGGCCGGGCGCGTCGCGATCGTGGCCGGCGGCGGCGTAACGCCACGCAACGTGGCCCGCATCGTGCGTGAGACGGGCGTGGACGAGGTGCACCTGTCGGCGCGCGCGGCGGTCGAGAGCCCGATGGTCTTCCGCAACACGCGCGTCACGATGGGCCAGGCGTTCGGGCCGGACGAGTACCGAACGAGCGTCGTGTCGGCAACGCTGCTGCGGCAGTGCCGCGCGGCGCTGGACGTGTAAGGCATAGCGCAAAGTTTACAAGACACCAGGCGCGGCAGCACAAGCGCTTGCCCGCTACCGTTCCAGCAGATCGTGCGCGGGCGGACCGGGCGGTTCTTCCACTGGTCCCAGACCGGGAATGCCGTTGCCGTCTTTGCCAACGTAGACTGCCGCATGCCCGTCGTACTTGCCGTTACCGTCAAACGTGGCGATGACCGCGCCCTCTGGAGGGCTCGACGTGAACACGTACGCGCCGCGCTTCCAGTCAGTCCTTGGTCTGGCGGCAGTCCTTCGAGCAGACCTTGACGAACGACACACACTCGCCGCAGTACACGCCCTTCGGGTAGCACTCTTTCTGGCCGGCGTACGCGGCCGGGTTCGAGCACGTCATGATGGACGCTGCAGGACGTGTACGGCCAGCACGTCAGTGCATGACAACGCGGTGGCGGCGTACTGGCGGCGCTCGCGTTCAAGTTTTGGCCGACGCTCGACAGCAGGAACGCGCTGGCGGCGACGAGCAGGAACTTGAAGGTGTGGAGCTGCATGGGATGGCGACTGGTGGCTGAATGGGTCGACGGGTGAGAAGTGAACTGAAGTGCAGCCTGATGACGCCTCGGTCCATGACAAGTCGCGCGACATGTCGCAAAAAAAAAAAAAAAAAAAAACGAGTTGGTCACACCCGTGACTGACATAGCCGTGTGGCACACAGAACAGATCAGTTCTTCGCGGGCGCTGCGGCAAAGATGGCGTAGCGCGACTTGGCGAAGATGTCGACGAGGGTGAGGCGGAGCAGGACGAGTGCGCCGAGAACGATCACGACGACGCGGACCGAGGTCGTCTCGATTTCGATCATGCACAGGATCACGTACGCGCCGTAGCCGACAAACGAGGCCAGGCGCAGGTACAGCGCCACGCGGCGGTCGCCCGGCGTGCCCGCGCCGCGCACGACCTTGTCCATCGCGGGGATGAAGAGCGCCTCGCAGCCGATGTGCACGCCCAGGGCCAGGCCCGCGATCCAGCCGTAGTTGGCCACGTCGCCCATGTAGGTGATGCCGAGGCAGATCGTGACAATCTCGAGCGCGGCCGCGAGCACGGCCGAGCCGCGGACGAGCTGGCTCGTGCTGAAGCTGGTCGTCTCGATCGCCGACTGGTCCTGGTCCACCCAATACGTGACGGCCGAGACGACCCACATCAGCCCACCGACGAGGAACGCCGAGATGATCCACTCGCTGTACGGGCCGCTCGGCTCGGGGAAGTCTGCCACGTCCGACTGCTGGAAGGCCGCGCCAAAGACGGTCCAGGCGAGCACGGTCTTGGCGACGAAGCTCATGTAGATGTACCTGCGCGTGATGCGTGAGCGGTCTGCGTGCACACGCGCGCACACGAAGGGGGCGCACCAGCACTCGTACTTGTAGCCGTGCTCGTCGAGGAACTCGGCGGGCGCGAGCGGCGTGACCCACATGTGGTACATCTTGACCGAGAAGACGATGACGAAGGGCATCTGCAGGGCGAGGAGGCCGAAGACGATGATGTAGACGAACGTGGGCACCTTCTCGCCGTCGGGGATGCCGTAGAACGACGTGACGAAGAACGAGACGATGACGGGCACCCACGAGGCCACGAACATGACGCACGAGATGACGTAGAAGAACCAGGCCTGCCACCGGCCGTCCTTGCCGCGGGTCGAGAGGTGCCACTCGGACACGCCGCCAAAGAGCATGCAGGCGTGGTACGTGCCAAACATGACGAGCAGGGTCGACAGGTCCTGCACGCCCGAGGTCATGGCGATGGCCACGAGCATGACCGATGCGCTGAAGCTGTACTCGACCCAGCGCAGCCATTGCGCGCCGGTCTTGATCCAGTGCAGCACGCGCTCGGCCCAGAGCGACTCAATGTGGTGGAACAGCCACGTGAGGAGCACGAAGCACGCGACGAGGACGCAGGTGTTGACGGCGCCGACCGAGATCGACACGACCTGGCCCGACAGGAAGACCTGCCCAGTGATGCTGCTGACCAGCCGGAACACGCGGAACTGCTTGGCGGCGCCGTAGGCGATGGCCATGAGGAACCAGAAGAAGAGCATGTTGACGCCGGCCCAGCGGTGGAGCTGGCGCAGCCAGCGCACTTGGAGATCAGCATCGGCCATGGTGGTGCGGTGCGGTGCGGTGCGGTGCGGTTTGGTGAGGCGGCGGCGGCGGCGGCGGTGGCAAGGAGGCGGCGGAGGAAGAAGAAGTGGAAAACTTCGTTGGAACGAACGGATCGTCCCATCGCCGATCGGCATCGGCGATCTCGTCACGCTTCTTACGGCCGGCGGGTCCCGCTGATGAGCGCGCGTGCCCTCTGCACCGCGTCGACGCGCCGGGGCGGCTGCGGGCCGACGAGGCGCAGGGCGAGGGCGAGGCGGTTCGGGTGGATGAGCGTCATCGGGTCCGTTGCGGCCAGCGCCGTGCTCGTGCCTGGGCCGCGCGCCCCGCTCAGCGTGACCACGGCAGCAAAGCACGCACGACGCGCACCGGCAAACGGGAACGACGATGCGGGCGCCTTGGAGCGCGAGAGCGGCCGCACGACGTACTCGTGCTCGTGGCGCACGAGCGCGCACCGGTGGCGCATCTGCATCGCGAGCTCGCTGCCCGGCAGCACGTCCAGCGAGCAGCCATCCGCCGCGCGCAGTTGCTGCAGCAGCTCCGGCCCTGGCGGCACGCCCAGCAGCGCCAGCATGCCCGTCGCGCCCGCGCCGCCGCCAACGGCCTCGTAGTCGCTCAGTTCGAGCAGCGCCGTGGCCGTGCCGTCCTCGATCACGACCGTCGCCGTCACGTGAACACGCACGTCCGTCAGGTTGGCGCAGCCGACGTTGCAGCGCCGCAGCCGCGCGTCCCACGACGACCGGCACACGCCGCAGACGAGGGCGAGCCGCGCGCTCGTCACGACCGTCGCCAACGCCACCACCGCCACGCACACGCTCGGCAGCGCCTGCGCGTCCATCAGCGCGGCCAGCGTCACCTCGCGCGACGCCCTGGCCGGGACACTGCCGTTGCTGCTGCCGCTGCTGCCGCTGTACGGCTCGAGCAGCTCGACGTCGCCCGCGTCCATTTCCGCGCGCAGCGACAGCGGCACGTGTCGCGTCTGCACCGTCGCGTCCACAGCCAGGCGCAGCCGCACGAGCGCGCCCGGCCACAGCCCTGCCACTCGCGCCTCGTCGGCGCCCGCACCGACGACGTACACCGTCAGGCTGTCGGCATAGTCAGCGTCGCGCAGCTCGACGGCGAGGTCGAACGGCGCCCCCGCCTCGCGCGGCTCGCGCGGCTCTGTGTTGCGCACGTGTCAGCCCGTCGCGGCGCTCTGCCAAGCCGCGGACGAACGCACCGATGCCAACCACGCGCCCGCGCACACGCAGCATGTGCCGGCGCTTGCTGCTCCAGGTTCCGGCGCCGTGACTGAGCAGGTCGAGGCGCGTGATGGCCGCGGTGACGCCGAGGTCGCCGTCGTCCATGCGTTGTGCAGCCGCAGCGCGGTCCGAGAGCAGGGCCCGGTCGGTGTCCGGGTGCAGCAGGCGCACGCGACGCGGGTCGATGAGCAGCGACGCGCGGCAGGTCCACGCGGCGGCGCGCTGGCCAAAGCTCGGCGCAAGCGCCTCGAGCACGAGCGTCGCGTCCTCGAGCACCGCCCATGCCGTCTCGTCCAGCGCCATTGCGGTGCCGGGCACGTGCAGCAGACACACGGGCACGCTCTCGCCGCGCCACACCAGCCGTAGTGACGCCTTGGCGTCCGCCGGGCGCACAAGCCGCCCCATAAAGACCGGCGCGCGGCAGCGCTCTGCTGCGGCGAGCTCGGCAGCGGTCCACGCGCGGCACACGTACTGCAGGCGCACGGACGGCAGCGGGCACTCAAACAGCCAGCGCTGCACGGCGCCGAGCTGCACCAGGTCGCGCAGCGCGTCGACGGGCACGCGCCTCGGCCAGACGTAGGGCCCGGCAGCGACAGGGCGGCAGACGGCGCAGGGCACGCGGTCGGTGGCGCCAGTGTGCGCGTGAAACTCACTGAACCACTCGCGGTCGCGCTCTGGCCGCGCCTCGAGCTTCACGCCGTCGACGACCGCCACGAAACGCATGATGAGTCGCTGCAGCAGCGCGACGCAGGCCTCGGCGCCGCCCGTCCCGCGCACGCCGGTGACGGCACGCACCGCCGCCGACGCCGCTGCGCCGCCCGCGAGGTCGTCCACGGACACGTCCAGCTGCAGCGCGGCCGAAAGCAGCGTCCAGGTCGTGGGCGCGTCGTAGGCGCTCGTCCAGCGGCGGAGCAGGCCGAGGACGCCGCCCCCGTGCACGGGTGGGTCGAGCGCGGCGTCGCCGGGCGGCGCGAAGGTGGTCGAGACGCGCGTGATGGTGCTGTAGGCGCATGCGGCGAAGCCCGCGACGAACGGCTCGCCGTCGCCGCGCATGACGATGGCGTGGACGTTGTCGAGGCGGAGCGTGTCGCCCGGGAGCACCGCGCCGAGCGCCTCGGCGGCGCGCGGGAAGTGCGTGAGGAGGAGCAGGAGCGGCGGGCGGCCGGCGGGCGCGTCGAGCTCGACGACGATGCGCGGGCGGGCGCAGCGCACGCGAGCGACGCGGCCGACGAACGCCGGCACGACGTCGACGTCGATCGCAGCGAGGCGCCCGTCGCGGTCGTCGAGCGGCGTGAGGCGTGTATCGGCGTAGGCCTTGAGCACGGTCGCGCCGTCGACGCGGCGACGCCCGTCGGCATCGGTCGCGACGAGGCGCGCGCGCTTGATGGGACCGTCGAGCGCGAACCAGCGGCGCGGCGGGCAGACGCCGCGGTGGCGCTCGCGCGGGCCGGCTTCGGCCGCGAAGACGATTACGGCGTCCTCGCGCTCGGCCGCGCCGTCCACGCCCGCCGGCGCCGCGACCAGGTCCGCGTGCACGAAGAAGAAGCCGCCAAGCCACGGGCTGACGGCCTTGGTCCACACGAGCATGACGCATAAACGCAATGCGGCACTCGCAATGGCCGCGCGTCATGCACATCGACTTTCGAGCACGCAAATGAAAACCGTCGTGCAGCGGGCGCGGCCTGTGCACGTCGCCCCGGCGCCGGCGCCGTCGCTGGGCGTGTCGCAGCCAGCGGGGACGTTCCACCGCGCCGTCGTGGGCGTGTGCGCGCAGTGTGGCTACGCGGTGCGTTGCTCGCGCGGAACAGCGGCGCGCAGTGCGTGACATGGGGAGTGCCCGTGCGCGGCCGCAGAACTTCGCCGGGTGCAGCGTCCACAACCAGCTGCTGAGCAGGCCTGAGGCGCGCGGACAGCACTACGCGTGCGGCGTGCGCGGGTGCACTGTCAGCACCGACACGCGCCTGTACAACTGCTCGCGCTGCCCCGCCGGCGGCGACCTGCGTTGGCTGCAGGTGCTGCTCCTACCCGCCGAGGTCGCCTACGCCCACGCTTGCTTCGGGCGCCACCCCGAGGCGCGGCGCACGCGCATGCTCCCGCACGCCCTCATCGTCTGCGCGCTCTGCCTTACCGCCGGCTTCCCCGGCTCAAACGACACGCTGCTCGAGTACGACCCGAGCGGGACGCTGCGCGACGGCGCAGGCAGGGCGCGCTCGGTCGGGAGCTGGGCGTTCGTGCACGTGCACGTCGACGGCTGCGAGGGCGTCGGCAACGAGTTTGCGCTCGGCCTGCACCCGCTCCTGCTGACGGAGGACGAGGTGGTTTACCTGTACGAGAACCTGCTGAGCACGCCGCGCGGGTCATGGGAGGACGTGGCCTCTGCATCCGCGCCCGCACCCGCGCCGGCACGCGCGTCTGCACCATCAACTGCAGCAGCGCGCGCCGCCGCCGCCGCCAACGCCGCCACCGCAGCAGCCGCGGCCGCGAGCGCCGCCGACGACGGCGACTTTGACGCGCACATCGCCGCGGCCATCACGAGCCTAAACGACATCCTGCACATCAGCCACACGCTGCCGCTGCCATCGGGCGCGCGGCCCGGGCCGCCGCCGCCGCACTCGTCGACGCGCGGGACCAAGCCGGCGACGACGCAGGCGCGCAGCGACGCGGCGCTGCAGGGCGAGTGCACGGTCTGCCTGGACGAGGGCGAGCTCTACGTGCTCTGTGCGTTTGATTTGGGTGCTGCAGCCGCGCGCGGGCTGACGGTGGGTGCAGATCCGTGTGGGCATGCCATCGCGTGCCATGGCTGTGCGCCGGGGCTGCGCGCCAAGCCGTGCCCGCTGTGCCGCAAGCCCGTGCAGGACACGATCCGCGTCTTCCGCTGAGCTTCTGCTGCTGCAGCACGCGCGAAACAGGAAAAGGGAGGGGGGGAAAAAAAAAGGAAGAAGACTGCACTGACCGAGATTCGAACTCGGGTCGTTAGCTTGGAAGGCCAACATCATAAACCTCTAGACCATCAGTGCAAACGCTCATTTGGTGAGATGTCCGATATTGGCGCTAGTCACATTCACCGCGTCGCACCCATGCTCCGCTCCTCGTCTCGCCTGTGCGTCCCCATCGGCGCCGCCCCTCAGGCCTCTCACGGGCCCCTTCCGCAGCACGCGCACCGCGCTCGCCACCGCGCTCACGCGCCCGCGCCCCGGCGCAACGGCGGCGGCCGCCGCGGGCACGGCGCCCGTGCGGCACCTCAACCTGCACGAGTACCAGAGCAAGGAGCTGATGGCCAAGCACGGCGTCAACACGCAGAAGTTCCGCGTAGCCACAACGCCGGCCGAGGCCGAGGCGGCCGCGCGCGCGCTCAACGTGCACGAGATCGTCGTCAAGGCGCAGATCCACGCCGGCGGCCGCGGCAAGGGCACGTTCGACAACGGCTTCCAGGGCGGCGTGCACCTGACCAAGGAGTGCGTCTGCGGCGGGGGGCCAGCCGTGTGCGCGTGCACACGTGTGCTCACGGTGCGATCGGCAGTCCCAAGGAGGTCGCGCGCCTGGCCAAGAGCATGCTCGGCCACCGCCTCAAGACCAAGCAGACCGCGCCCGAGGGCGTCGAGGTCAAGAAGGCGCGACCCGTCGCCCCGCCATCGGCCTCTCTCGCGCTGACGCCGCCGCGACGCAGCTCATGGTCGCCGAGGCGCTCGACATCTCACGCGAGACGTACTTTGCGATCCTGATGGACCGCTCGTTCGGTGCGCGGCGCTCCGTCGCCCGCGATCGGCCGTGCTCAACGCAATTCCAGGCGGCCCCGTCTTTGTGGCGTCGCCCGCGGGCGGCATGGACATCGAGGCTGTCGCGGAAAAGACGCCGCACCTGATCTTCAAGGTCGGGGTGCCTCGGAGCGCCCGCCGTCGCACTCACCGCCCTCGCGACGCACAGGAGCCGTTCAGCATCCTCACCGGCCCGACGCGCGAGCAGACGCTGCGGCTGGCCAAGAACATCGGCTTCACGGGCGACAAGGCCGTGACGGTGCGCCTCGCCACCCGCTGACGCCTGCGTGCTAACGCCGCACGTGCCGTGCGCAGGCTGCCGAGCAGATGGAGCGGTTGTACGAGCTGTTCAAGTCGGTCGACGCGACGCAGGTCGAGATCAACCCCTTTGGCGAGACGCCCGATGGCCGCGGTGCGCTGGTGTGCTCGTCCGCGGGTAGTGCTGACGCGGCCCGCGACCGTGTGCATAGTCGTCTCGTTCGACGCCAAGATCAACTTTGACGACAACGCCGAGTTCCGCCAGAAGAAGATCTTTGAGCAGCGCGACACGGCCGAGGAGGACCCGCGCGAGGTCGGCGGCCCGCCAGCCAGCCTGCGCACACGCAGGGGGGCTGACGTTTTGCGCGCAACGTGCGCAGGTGGCCGCGGCCAAATTCAACCTCAACTACGTCGGCATGGACGGCAACATCGGCTGCCTCGGTGCGCCGCCGCACCGCATAATGTGTGGTATCGCTCACCCCACGCGCGCGCGCGCGCGGCAGTCAACGGCGCCGGCCTCGCGATGGCCACCATGGACATCATCAAGCTGTACGGCGGCACGCCGGCCAACTTCCTCGACGTCGGCGGCGGCGCGACCGAGAGCGTGGTGAAGGAGGCGTTCAAGATCATCACGTCGGACAAGCAGGTCAAGGGCATCCTCGTCAACATCTTTGGCGGCATTATGAAGTGCGACACGATCGCGCTGGGCATCCTCGGTGCGGCGCGCGAGATCAACCTGCAGCTGCCACTGGTCGTGCGCCTGGCCGGTGCGCCGCCTCCCGCTGCTCGCTCTCGCCATGAGACGTAACGCGCGCGCGTACGGACACGACAGGGACCAACGTCGAACTGGCCAAGAAGATCCTCGCGGAGCAGAAG
Source organism: Parvularia atlantis (assembly GCA_943704415.1). Taxonomy (NCBI): domain Eukaryota; order Rotosphaerida; genus Parvularia; species Parvularia atlantis. Next base: position 623 of record CALSCO010000696.1, on the reverse strand, counting down.
GGCAACGTGTCGATCATCAACGCCGAGGACCTGGACGACGCGGCCAAGAAGGCGGTCGCCGCGATCCAGGGCCGCTGATCGATTTCCCAGCGAGCGCTGTCGCATGATGAGATGAGCAGAGCAAAGCTGAAAGGGCTCGACGCCGGGGCCCCGGGCACCAAACGACCGTAGTGTCATCTCTCGTCATCGTCTTACCTCACCCGCCTACCTCAGCCATCTCGGCCTACGTCAGCCACCGCCTAGTCCCTCTTAAACCGTGCCCCACCCCCTGTGTTGTGTGTCTTCCGTCGCTTACGAACCACGAACTTGAAGTCTTACAACGTTGTCGCCAAAAACAACGGACTGCGATCGGCCGCCAATCGTCGTCGTCGCCGTCAAGCCCAGACTCAGTCACAAGCCCAAACTACTGCCGAGGACCATTGATTTTGTTATCGCGTGCTGTTTTTTGTTTGGATGGTTGTGACCACGAAAATTTTTCTTTGATCAGATAAGAGCAAGTTTTGTTTTTGTTTTTGTTTTTGTTTGTTTTTGTTTTCTTTTGCATTCAAATCATCTTTTCCTTCAATTTACACTTCCCACGAATGGCGGCTGCAGCAGCGGCCCAGCGTCGTCCGTTCTGGACG
>CALSCO010000693.1:0-32252 GCA_943704415.1 Parvularia atlantis | reverse complement strand
GGGGGGGCGGCGCAGGGCTTCTGGCGCTCGTGGCACCGCTCGTTCAACCGGTGGCTTGTGCGGTACCTGTACGTGCCGCTGGGCGGCAACACGCGCAAGGTGCTCATCACGTTCCTCGTCTTCACCTTCACCGCGGTCTGGCACGACCTCTCGCTGCGCCTGCTCGTCTGGGGCTGGCTGCTCGCGGTCTTCGTCGTGCCGGAGGAGCTGCTTGCGTGGTACTTCCGGCGTCCCGCGCTCAAGGGCGTGCGCGAGGCGTGGTACTACCGGCACCTGTGCGCGCTCGGCGGGGCCATCAACATCTTTGCGATGATGGTCTGCAACCTGATCGGGTTCTCGCTCGGCGTCGACGGCATGGTCGCGGCGCTCGAGCGGCTGCTGCGGCTTGAGTCGGTGCCCATGCTCGCCGTGACCATCTTCCTGCTCTTCGCCGCTACCCAGTTCATGTTTGAGTGGCGCGCGGGCGAGGCGCGCGTCAACCGAGCGAAGGATTTTTAAGTGCGCTGTACAGAAAACCCCGGTGACGCACGCGGCCATTGTGACTTTCGCCGCGACCGACTCTGCACCGATGCTGCGTGCCGTCACTGCCGTGGGCCAGAGCCTCGCGCGCGCGCGCCCCATGCCCGCGGTGCGTCCGCACACCCGCCGGCCGCGCACCCGCCCTCCCCCCGCGCGCCTCCCGGCCACCCGGCCGCGCGCACACAACGCGGCTCCGCGCCGCAACTGCCGCTGACTTCGCCGGCACGGACACAGCTCTCGCCGTTCATGGTCGTCGCGCGCACGATGGCCGGCGCCGCCGCCCTCGACCGGGGCACGGTGCAGGACCGCGTGCTCAAGGTGCTCAAGAACTACCCGAAGGCCAACCAGGCCAAGGTGCGACCCCCCTTCCGCGCGCGGCGCCACGCCTCCCGACTCACTCTTTCCCCGCGCGCGCGCGCCCCCCTCCCGCCCTTTTCCGCTGCCACGACACGCCGCCACGCGCTGCCGCAGCTCTCGCCAGACGTCAAGTTCGCCGACCTCGACCTCGACAGCTTAGACACGGTGGAGGTCGTCATGGCCTTTGAGGAGGAGTTTGGCATCGAGATTCCCGACGCCGACGCCGACAAGATCCTCAGCACGGCCGACGCCATAAACTACATCGCCGGCCAGCCCAACGCCAAGTGAGCGCGCGGCGCGTTCCCAGTCAGCGGCGTGCGCGTGGGCCTCCCTGTCTCTGTCTCTCTCGTCCTCTTTCGTTCGCCTTCTGGCGCGCTCGCTCTTTCCTCCCCGCTTATCCCCTCTGCATGTGGCCCATGACGCGCGCACATCGCCTACACATCCGCTTCGCTGCCCACGCTGAGCGAGGCCTGCACCGCCCGCTCCCACACGGCCTGCCTCCGCGCGCGCTCCGCGGCGTCCAGCTGCGGCCGGAACACGCGCATAGGCTGCGCAACAAGCTCGTCCACCGACTTCCACACGCCCACGGCGAGCCCGGCCAGCATCGCTGCGCCCAGCGCCGTCATCTCGGCCATGGCGGGCCGCTCGAGCGCCGCGGCGTGCAGGTCGGCCTGGATCTGCATGCAGACGTTGCTGTGCGTGAGCCCGCCGTCCACGCGCAGCTGGCGCAGCTTGGTGCCGCTGTCCTGCTCCATCGCCTCGAGCACCTCGCTCGTCTGGAAGCACACGCCCTCGAGCGCAGCGCGCACGAGGTGCCGCTTGTCTGTGAACTGCGTCACGCCCACGATCGTCCTGCGCGCGAGCGCGCTTGATCAGCCCCGCGCCGCGCAGCATAGCGGGCCCGCGCACCCGCGCGCGTCCTCGCGCCACCGCGGCGCCATCAGGCCCGACAGCGCCGGCACGAAGCACACGCCGCTGGTCGACTCGACGGCGCCCGCCAGCGCGTCTGTCGCGGCCCGTCAACCGAAAATCGATCAGCACCTACACACGTGTGCGCACCGACGTCGCTCTCGTGCGCGATCACGCTGAGCTTGTCGCGCAGCCAGGACACGACCGAGCCCGCGTCGGCCACGGCGCCCTCTAGCGCGTACACGGGGCGCGCGTTCGGCCCGAGCTGGTATGCGACGGTCGTGAGCAGTCCGCGCTTGGAGAAGACGGGCCGCTCGCCTGTGTTGAACAGCACAAAGCAGCCCGTGCCGTACGTGCTCTTGACGTCGCCCGCGCCGAAGCAGCGGTGGCCCACCAGCGCGGCCTGCTGATCGCCGGCGCACTGGGACGTACCACGGTCAGGCGCGAATACGCTACTGGCGCAGCGACGCACCCCGGCGATCGGCACGCCGTGCAGCGGTCCCTCGGCCATGTGCCCGTAGACCTCGCTGCTTGAGCGGATCTCGGGTAGCATCTCCTTGCCCACGCCGAAGAATGTGCACAGCTCACTGTCCCACTGGAGCGTGTTCAGGTTCATGAGCATCGTGCGGCTAGCGTTCGTCACGTCCGTCAGGAACGCCCCGCCCTTGAGCCCACCGGTGAGGTTCTGCCTCGGCGCGCGCGCGCGCGCGCGGTTTCAGCACAATCGCCCCGTGCGCGCGCGTCTGTTCGCCCCGCACCCAGATCAGCCACGTGTCGATTGTGCTGAAGCGCAGGTGGCCCTCCGCCTTGGCGCGCTGCACGGCCGCGATCGGCTGGTCTAGCAGCCAGCGCGCCTTCACCGCGCTGAAGTACGAGTGCAGCGGCAGGCCGCAGCGCGTCTGGAAGTGGTCGCGGCTGTTGGACGCGGTGCGCGCCTGCAGCTGCGCGACGGTCTCGGTCGTGCGCAGGTCCTTCCACACGATCGCGTTGTGCAGTGGCTTGCCCGTTGCACTGTCCCACAGCACCGTCGTCTCGCGCTGGTTGGTCACGCCGATGGCTGCGGACCGCGTCTGAGCTGGTGGCGCGAAAGCGTGCGTGCATGTGTGCGCACCCTTCATGTCGCGGCGCACATCGTACCCGTCCCGGTGCAGCTTCTGGCAGACGTGGTCGATGCAGTACTCGACCGTCTCGAGGATGGCCAGCGGGTCGTGCTCGACCCAGCTGCGCGCACGGCGTGCGTTGTTGACACAATGCACACGCTTTGAGCGCGCGCGCGCACGCACCGCTCGCGCGGCAGGATCAGCGGCAGCTCCTTCTGCGCCGTCGCGATGACGCTCCCGGTCTCGTCAAACACGATGAAGCGCGTGCTCGTTGTGCCCTGGTCGATCGCGCCCACGAGCGCGCGCACGGCCGCCGCCCGCGCGGCGCACATCGTCCACGTGGCCGCCGAAGCGTGACAGATCCGACGCGCCACGTGGCCACCATGCCCGCGAACAAGCGGCGGCGCGGCGCCTTGTCTGCGCCTGCGCCTGCGCCTGCGCCTGCGTCTGAGCCCGCGACGGACCAGCCCGTGCGGCGAGGTGGCGTGTGCGGGGCAGCGCTTTTTGCGCCTGTGGTTGCTGAAGCTTGTGCAGCCCTGCTCCGCGCCTCGCGCATCTTTCAGCCGTTCCGCGCGCTCGGCTGCGTCACGAACGACGTCCCGTTCTCGCTGCAGACGCGCGGCGGGATGCACTTTGTCACGACATGCACCGGCAACAGCTTCCAGATCTACGAGGTGCGCCCTCGCTGCTTGGCCGTCGTTGCCCCAGTGCTCACGCAGACCGCCGCGCAGTGCGGCAAGCTCGGCCTGCTCTTTGTCGGCCCGCACACGACGCGGCCGATCACGGCGCTCGCTAGCGCGGGCGACCTGACCGTCGCGGCGTGCGGCAACGAAGTGCTCGTCTTTGAGCGCGCGAGGCTGGTGCGCCAACGGGACGCGCGAAAGACGCGGGGCTCACGCGTCGGCTCGCGCAGCGCAACGTCATGGCCGGGCCGCACCGCTCGACCGTGCTGCAGCTGTTGCGCGTGGGTGACCTCGTGTTGTCGCTGGACGAGGACAACACGCTGTGCACGTGGAAACTGGGCGCGCGCGACAGCGCTGCGGCACTCGAGGGCGCGATCGAGTTTGGCGCGCGCTTCCGCGTCACGGCGCTGTGCCACCCGGCCACGTACCTCAACAAGATCCTCGTGGGCACGTCGTTCGGCACGCTGCAGTTGTGGAACATCCGCACAAGGTGCGCTGCGCTGTGCTGCGCTGCGCAGGTCATGCAAGACTGACTGCTCCGCGGCAGCAAACTCGTGCACGAGTTTGACAGCGTGGGCGGGGCCGTGACGTGCCTCGTGCCGAGCCCCGCGCCCGACGTCGTCGCTGTGGGGCTGCTCGACGGCACAATCGTGCTGTATGACATCCTGCACGGCGAGCGCGTCATGGCCGTGCGCCAGGAGGGCGCCGTCACCGCCGTGGCGTTCCGCAGCGACGAGACGCCCGTCATGGCCACGGCCAACTCGCTCGGCGACATTGCGCTGTGGGACATGGAGCACCGCCAGCTGAGCCACCTGATGGCCGGGGCGCACGACGGCTCGGTCTCGTCGCTCGTGTTCTTCCCGGGCGAGCCGCTGCTCATGTCGGCGTCGTCGGACAACTCGGTCAAGGTGCGCGCGGCCGTGCGCGCGCACGATGGGCCCCTGACCGTGCCTGCGTCACGGCAGCAATGGATCTTTGACGCGGCAGACGGCTCGGGCCGCCTGCTCAAGTCGCGCAGCGGGCACGCCAAGCCGCCGACCTGCGTGCGCTTCTACGTGCGTCGCGGCACCCCAGCGGACGGCCTGCGACCGCTTGTTTACGCGTGCCGCGCGCAGGGCACAACGGGGTCGCATCTGCTGTCGAGCGGCGCCGACCGGGCCCTGCGCGACCTCTCGATCGTACGCGACGCGCAGTCGGTTGAGCTGTCGCAGGGCTCGCTGGCCAAGAAGGTGCGCGTGACGGGGCTCAAGGTCGAGCAGCTCAAGCTGCCGGTGATCACGTGCTTCGCGGCCTGTGCGTGGCAGGGCATGCATGCGCTCGCCGCCCACTAACGCACGCGTTGGCAGCCGAAGCCAAGGAGAAGGAGTGGGACAACATCGTCACGTGCCATCACCAGCACGCGACCGTCCACACCTGGCGCTACCTCAACAAGACCATCGGCCGTCACGAGCTCAAGTCGCTCGACGGGAGCTTTCCCAAGGTGCCCCTTCTAGCCGACTTGCCTCTGCCCGTGCGACCAGGGCGTGAACGTTGTCGCGCGCGCAACAGGCCTGCTGCATTAGCACGTGCGGCAACTTCACCGTCGTCGGCTACGCGTCCGGCCGCTGCGACATGTACAACCTCCAGTCGGGCGCGCACCGGCGCGTGTTCAAGGGTGCGCGCACGGCACAGCACGCCGCGGATACAGAGTTCTCACGCTGGCGCGCCGCCAGGGCACACCAAGGCGGTGATGGGGCTGGCGGTCGACGGCCTGAACCAGCGCCTCGTGTCGTGCTCGCTGGACGGGACCGTGTGCGTGTGGGACTTCAACGACGCGAGGATACAGCACTCGCACAACATCGGCTGCGGCCTGACGGCGCTGACGCTGCTACGCGATGTGCGTGCGCACCCGTGCATGTCTGTGCGCGGGTGCTGACGGCGCGGCTCAGAGCGACCTCGTGGCTGTCGTCGGCGACGACCTGGCCGTGCGTGTGATCGACATCGACACGGCCAAGGTCGTGCGCGTCTTCCGCGGCCACATGAGCCGCGTCACCGACCTGGCGTTCTCGCCTGACGCGCGCCTGCTCGTCACGTGCGGCATGGACGCGACCGTGCGCGTGTGGGACCTGCCGACGTCGCACCTGGTCGACGTCTTTGTCGTGCCGGCCATCCCGACCTCGGTCGCGTTCTCGCCCTCGGCCGACTTTCTCGCGACGTGCCACGTCGACCACGTCGGTGTGTTTCTCTGGGCCAATCGGCTGCAGTTCTCGAGCATCCCGCTTGTGCCCGTGCAGTCGCTCGAGCCGGACACGGGCGTTGCGTCGGGTGCGGCCGTCGCGCTCGAGCTGCCCGGGGTCAACGGCGTCGACGACGACTCGTTCTTCGTCGACCACCCCGCCGACGCGCCGACTGCACCGGCAGGCACGGTCGACGAGCAGACGTCGGCGGACACGTTGCTGCCGGTGAACGGGCTGATCTCACTGTCAGCCCTGCCCAAAACGCGCTGGCAGAACCTGCTCAGCCTCGAGGCCATTCGCGCGCGCAACAAGCCGATCGAACCGCCCAGGGCGCCCGAGCGCGGTGCGTGCCGATGGGGCGCGGAGTCCGGACGCGCTCATGTGCGCGTCTCGACACAGCGCCCTTCTTCCTGCCGACGGTCGCCGGCGTGCGCACGGCCTTCGCGCCCGATCAAGAGACCACAGCCGAACGCAAGGTGCGGGCCACGTGCACGCGCTCCGCTGCCGGTGACACTGTGGTGCGCGCACGCAGAGCGCGATCATCAAGGACAGCGTGATGCGTGAAGCCGAGTCGTCGACAAACGCACTGCTGAAGCGCTGTGCCGAGAGCGATAAGTGTGCGTACTCGTGGGCGGCTGCGCGGGACGGCGGGAACGCTGATGAGGGCCGGGCGCGACAGACGACGCGCTGCTCGAGCACCTACTGTCGCTCGGGCCATCGGCCACCGACGCTGCGATCCGCTCGCTCGAGACGCTCGACCCTGCGCAGCCGCTGCTGGGCCACTTTGCGCGGTTCCTGCTGCGGCAGCTTGACTCGCAGCGCAACTTTGAGATGATCCAGGCGTACCTGCAGGTGTTTCTGCACGTGCACGGCGAGCTGCTCGGTGCGACGCCGGGCCTGGGCGAGCTGCTGCGCGAGCTGCGCGCGGCCGAGCAGCGGAGCACGCGGCGACTGATGGACGCGTTTCACAACGCGGCGTGCCTGCTGGACATTGTGCGCAACGCGCCGCTGTGAGACTGTGCTAATGTGTGCGCGCTGGCGTTTTCGCATGCGTCGGGAGCGGACTACGTACAGGCGGGGCGCAGCGCGGGGGCAAACTTAGAAGAACGACGTGAGGCTCGAGCGCGCGTTCTGCTGCTGGAGCATGCGGTACCGCTGCTCGATCGCCGCCTGCTTGCGCTGGTACGAGGCCGACATGTCCGGCTCGAGAAAGTCGTCTTCGTCCGCCTCCGCATCGTCGTCCTCGGCGTCCTCGTCGCTCTCGTCGACCAGCCGCAGCCGCCCGTCGTTGACCCCACCGCCATATGTCGAGACGACACTGCGCCGGTCGCGGTTGGACGCGGCGCGGCCGTGCGGGGCGTCCGGCGCCGGCACTGGGTGCGGGTCGTGCAGGCCGTCGTGGCTGTCGCTGGTGCCGAGCTTCTTGCGGAGGATGCGCGTGCGCTTGACGCCGAACCAGATTAGGCCCGCGATCAGCGCCGCGAGTACGACCGACATGAAGACGATGCCGGTGAGCTCGCTGCACGTGAGGTAAACGAAGCCACCAGCACAGCCCTGGTCGCAGAACGCGCTGGCCTCGCGGCACTGCGCCGAGTGCTTGCACCAGGCGCAGAGGGGCGCGAACTGATCGCACTCATCGGCCGCGGCGTGCACGACGCACGCTGGCGAGCAGGTCGTGAGCACCGCGCGCGGCAGCGAGGGTGGCGCGTCGCGGGCACGCACACGACTGGAACGTGTAGAGCACGTCCGCGTTTGACGCGCCGCCGCTCGCCGTGGTGACGATGACGGGGCCCGACGGCGGCGCGGGCAGGGTCGCGGGCAGGGGCGAGGGCACGGGCACGACGCAGAACAGCTGCTTCGCACTTACCCACCCGCTGCGGTTGCGGCAGGACGCGCCGGCGACGACGATGTCGACGAGGTCGCTCTGTGCGCGGCGATGCGATGCGCGCGTGATCAGCATCCGCGTGCGGCAGAGCGCGGGCGGGCGCACGGCGGCAGTGCCCAGGTTCTCGCCGCTGATGAACACGAGCGTCGACTCGGTGAAGGGCCCGGCCGATGGAAAGACGCTCCGCACGACGGGCGTCTGCGCGGCCGCGCGCCCGAGCAGGAGCAGCAGCAGCAGCAGCAGCAGCACGGCAGGAGTGATGCGGTGATGCATACAGGTACAAGCTACGTAGCAATCGATGCACAAAGACCGTTACGCGTTCATGGAGCCGACGGTCGCCGAGCTGCAGCACGATCTGCTGCTGGCCGCCCAGATGGGTCAGCAGCTGCTGGACGACAATGCGCGGCTCAAGGAGGCCCTGGCCGCGGCGCAGCGTCGCTGGGACGACGCGCAGCGCGCCCTGGCCGGCGAGCGCGAGCGCAACGACAACGAGCGCGCGGCCCTCGACGCCGACATCGCGCGGCTGCACGACGCGCTGCGGGCGCGCGAACGCGAGAACGCAGCCGCGAGCGACGGCGTGCGCGCGTCAAACGAGGCCGTGCTGCAGGCCGAGGCTCGTGCCGCCGAGCTCGAGGCCGAGGCCGCCGTGGCGCAAGAGGCGCGCGCCAAGCTCATTGCCGAGCTGCGCGAGGCACGCGCCGCCGAGCAGCAGGCCGGCCAGCTCGTGGCGTCGTACGAGGCATCAGTGGCGTCGCTGCGCCGCGAGCAGCAGACGTGGCAGACGGAGCGAGTGGCGCTCGAGTACCGGTGCGCGCGGCTCGAGGAGCAGGTGCAGCAGGCGCAGGGCGACGCGGCCATCTTCGAGGACCTCTCGGCGCAGCTGGACCAGGAGCGCCGCGAGAAGGAGGCGTTCCAGTTCCAAGTGGACGAGCTCAACCTGGCGCTGAGCGATGCGCGCGCCACTGTCGACTTCCTGCAGCGCGCGGTGCAGGCCGAGAGCCGCGTGGGCCACCTGCCCGGGCACGAGGACGGCAAGAGCCTCCTGTCCGAGATCGAGGACCGGCGGCTCGACCTCGAGACGCGCCACAACACGCTGCAGGAGAAGCACCAGGGCCTGCTGCAGACACACTTGCTGGAGCAGCGCCGCCTGCGCAGCCGCATCCAGCAGCTGACGCAGAACAGCGGCAACGAGCGCCTCGAGCTGTCGCAGCGCCAGCTCGAATCGCGCCTGGCCCAGAGCATCGCCGAGGGCAAGCAGCTGCAGGAGCAGGTGCGCGTGCTGCGCGAGCGCGTGGACGAGTGCACGTGCCGCGGCGGTGCGGGCGCGGGCCGGGCCGACGGCGCCGCGGCGGCGGTGCCCTTGTCCGAGGCAGGCTCGGTGGCCGCGCTAACGCAGCAGCTGCACGAGACCACGGATGAGCTCGCCCGGGTCAAGCGTGAGCTGCGCACGGCGACCATGCTTAAGGCGAGCGAGACCGAGCGGCTGTACCAGACCGAGCGGCGGCTGCAGGAGGCCGAGGCGCAGCTGAGTCGCGCCAACCGAACGATCGCGAGCCTGCGCTTCCAACTGTCGGGCGCCGGGGCCGAGAGCAGCGCCGACAAGCTGGCCGAGCAGCCCGCGCCCTCGCCGCCGCCGCCGCCGCGGCCGCCGCGCGCCAACAAGGAGAACGAGGTCGTGACGGCCGCCCCATCGCCGAAGCCGGCCACGACGTCGCAGCCGGCCGTCGCGCGTGTCGCCGCCGTCCCCGCGTCCGGCCCGGCCCCTGCCAAGCACGTCGTTGTCAACCGCCAGGCGGTCAGCGAATGCACGCAACAGTGATGAGATGTGATACCAGGTACGTTCCCATGTTTGCGCTCCTTGAACGACGTCAGCGCCCCTCCCACTGCTGCGCTATGCCGCTCACCGACGGCACGTTTGCGATCCTCAACGACGTCGGGCTCGTCGCGCCTGTCGCGCCGCTCGTCTCGGCGCTAGTCTTCTTCGCGGTCAGCGTGCCACTGTGCACACTCTTCTGGCTGCGGTGCGACGCGCCCGGTCGGAAATGGACGCACTGATCCGACGCGGACCACCCAGCCGCCGCTTGGAGCCCGTGCGCTCGCGCATGCCCGAGCTCGTGCTCTTCCAGATGGCCTACAGCACCGTGTGCGTCAGCGAGCACGGCGCCTGTCGTGGGCAGCGCTCACCGCGGCGCGGCGTGCCGACAGCAACTACGTCTTGTACGCGTCAGGCTACTACACCTTCTTCTCGTCGGTGCAGCAGCAAGCGGACAGTCTCGACGCTGCGGCGACCGCGGGCGCTTCGACGGCGCACTTGGCGTGCCCGCTCATCGTCTGGACGGGCGTCGGCGTCGTGCCGCTCGTGTATGCGGTGCGTTGCCCACTGGCAGCGCGCCCGGTGATCCGCGCCACCGGATTCAGTTGACCCCCGTCGCGCAGCCGTACGTCGTGCGCGGATGCCGCCTGTACGTGCAGTCGATGCGCGGGCAGGTCATGGTCGCCGACAGCTACGTCACGCTCGGCCTGCCGCCCAAGCTGCGCTTCATCGAGCTGCACCGGCGCGTCGTCCGCGCGCTCGCCTGGACCCAGCGCTGGACAAACGCCGTGGCCGTGCTCACGGCGCTGTACGTGCTCAGCCTGGCCGTGGGCGGCGTCATGTACTGGCTTGCCGACGCGGCCGACCCGATGTGGTGCAACTCGAACGGGTGCGCCCTGCCGTGCCGTGCCGTGCACGCCGTGGCACAGCCGGCCTCACGCGCACGCGCGCGCCGCAGCTTCGGCTACATTCTGTTGGGCCAGATCGTGCTGATCGTGGTTGCGATCGTGCTGACGACGCTGCTCGTGTGGCTCGCGCGCGACGCGTTCGCGATCCGGGACGAGCTCGCCGCGACGACGCTCGTGAGCTGTCCGCTGGCCGTCCTCTTTGTGCGCCCTTCGGTGCCGTGCGGGCCGACGCACTGACCGCGCACGCAGGTGCTGACGATCTACTTGGTCATCCCCGTGACCAACGCCTTCTTCGCCCTGACGATCTTCTGGACGACGTGCGTTGCGCGTGCGCGCGGCTGCGACACGCTGCTGATCGGCCGCGCGCACAGCCTGGTCATCAGCGTCGGCTGGCCGCTGCTTTCAACCTGGACGTACGCACGCTGGCATGGCAAGCGCTCGCCGTCGGCCGACACGGAGCTGCAAGCCATCAGCGTCCAAGTCGTGGAGGGCGTGGGCGCGGGCGCCAGCGTGATTGCACCGTCGAGCACGACGTCGTGGATGGACGGCAGCGCGTCGCCAACAGTCTCCGCTGCCACCTCGCCAATCGCCAAGGGCCCAGGTGCGCGCCAGCGCCTGCCAAGACGCGCTGGTGCTGAGCGCGTTCGCGTCGCGAGCAGAGCCGAACGAGGCGCAGAAGGCCGCGAGCATGGACGCGTTCCTGGCCGAGGCGTCTGAGGCGTCGACGCGCAAGCCGCCGCCACCGCCGCCCGCCACCGCTGCCCCTGCCGACACGAGTGCCACTGCCGACGACGTGTGGGCGCGCACGGGCACGGCCGTGCGGCGTGTGATGCAGCAGATCGGCCTCATGCACGGCGCGACCGAGCCGCCCGTGCGCCTCTCGCTCATTCTCGACAACCCGGTCGACTCAGACAAGCTCGTGCGGCTGTCGCTGCTGTGCTTCTGCGCCGAGCTTGCGCTGTTTGTGATCGACGTTCGCGACTTTCGCAAGCGCGCAGCTGCGACCGCAGCACCGCCCGAGCTGACAGCAGCGGCGGCGGCGATCGTGGTGCGCGTGCGCGGGCCCGCAGGCATGTGCGCTCGGCACCTGACGAGACGCGCACCCCCGCCAGAGCACGTACGTCGTCGAAGGCGCGCCGCGCGAGATCAACATCATCGACGGCACGCGGCAGCGCGTTGTGCAGGGGCTCGCCGCGGCGTCGCGCGAGCCGGGCGCGCACGAGGCGCTGCGCACGCTGTTTGACGTGGCCGACGACGAGGCGCGGGCGCTTCTGCGGACGACGGTGCTGCCGCTCTGGTGGCGGTTCGAGTGACCCTGACCGGTGTTGTACTGCTTTTGTGGAGCCTGCTAGTTGCTGTGCACGCCACCTCACAGCACACACGCGAAAAACTCCTCGACGTTGGCCGCGTGGTCCATTGGCAGCGCCGGGTACACGAGCACGGCCGCACCGAGCGCCGCCGTCGTGGTGAGGCGCAGCAGGCGCAGCCCGTGCGGCAGCCGCGCCGCGGTCGTGCGCAGGACCTCGAGGAAGCCGTCGCGCAGGTGCTCAAAGGCGAGCCAGACCGAGCCGACGCAGACGACGGGCAGGCCGCGCGGGTCGGCCAGGAGCTCGGCGCTGAGCGCGGGCAGGACCGCGCGCACGTGTCGCCCGAGCTGGCGCCCAGTCTCGTGCAGCACGACGCGACAGAAGGCGTCGCCGCGCGACGCACCCTCGGCGATGCGCACGGTGAAGCCGGCGATGTGCGCCTTGTCGAAGCGCGTGTAGGCGCGCTCGAGCATTTCGCGCAGCGTGCTGAGGCCAAAGTAGGCCATCATCTCGGCGCGCAGCATGCTCACATCAGGCGGGGCCTCGTCGGGCTCGTACATACCCTCGGTCACGGCGAAGATGGTGCGGATGGCGCGGATGGCCGTGTCGTAGCCCGAGGCGTGGTCGCCCAGGACGTGGCCCCAGCCGCCGCATGTGCGCTGCGTCCCGTCGGCGCTCACCGCAACGCAGTTGGAGCCCGTGCCCGCGATCACGCACACGCCGCCCACGCGCGAGGCCGTCGCCACCGACCCGAGCACGTCGCTGCACAGGTGGTAGCGCTCGGCCAGCCCCGGGGCGCGCTCGCGCAGGCGCCGCTCCATCACGCCCTTGATCTCCTCGTTTTCGATCCCGCTCAACGACAGGCCCTGCGCACGCCCAGCGTCGTCTGTTAGCCGCGAATCCAACGTGCCCGCAAGCACACACCAGCCCCGCCAGCGGCTCGGTCGCGCTCGCGCGCCGCACCATGTCGATGATCGCGTCGACGGCGCCATCGAGCGTCACAAGCTGCGCCACCAGTCAGCCGCCATCGCCGAGGTCCATCCGGCGCACTTGCGCACGTAGTGGTTCGTGCTCGGGCCCTCGACCGTCGCGAGGCGCGCGCCCGTCGCGGCGTCGAGCAGGACGAGCGTCGAGGATGTGCCGCCGCCGTCGACGCCGGCTACCTGCATACCTCGCGCTAGCGTTCAGGTGACAACGCGATGGCACAGACACTTGACGCGCTCCTGCTGCGCGTGCCGTACCTGCTGCGCCAGGGCATGCCGCCGCTCGACGTCGCCGACGCCATCCTCGAGCGCGCGCCCGCGGGCGCCGTCTCCGTGCTCGCTGGACGCGCTGGCGCCGCCGACGCCGACGATGCGGACCTGTTTGGTGACGCGGATGACAACAACGACGACGCGGGCGGCACCGACGGCCTCGGCGCCGCGGGCCCGGCGCGCTTCCGCCCGGCCGAGCACCACGAAGTCGCGCTCGTCTTCGTGTCCAAGACCTCGCCCGTGCACATCATCCGGCACACGGCCGCGTACGATGCGCGACGCCAACCGCTGCCGGTGCGCGATGAACGCGCAGGCACGCGGGGCTGGCGCTGACACCGCGCGCGCGCCCAGCTGCCCGCGCTGCTGCAGATCATCCCGATGCTGCGCCAGCGCGGCTGGTCGGCCGCCGACGTTGTGCGCGCGGTGGCCGAGGCGCGCGCGCGCGCGGTCGCGGCCGGTGCGGCGCCGACGCGCTTCGTAGCGCGCGAGAACCAGCGCGTCGTGCCGGTCATGGTCTCGTGGTACTCGGCCATCATGCGCGACTACGCCCACGCCCACGGCGACGACTACGAACACCGGCGCCGCCCGATGCTCAGTGAGGCCCTGCTCTCCCAGGGTTTCACGATCGCGCGCCTGCACACGCTCACCACGGCCGCGCGCAACCTCCACCCGCTGCTGCTCACGTGCCGCCAGCCCTTCAGCGCGTTCCGCGCGCTCTGGCCGCCCGAGATCGTCACCAAGGTCTTCACGACGCTCGCGCAGGCCGCGCTCTCGCACGACGACCTGCAGCTGCTACTGCGCACGGTCTGCCTCGAGCCGCCCTCGCCGACAGGCGCGCGCTCGCGCTGGTCGCAGCTGCGCACGGTCGTCCCGCGTAGCGCGGCCGCACACTCCGCGCGCCGCCCGATCGCCGCCGACCTCCAGCTGGCCTTCCTCGACCGCCTGGCGCGGCGGCACGCGCTCGACCTGGTCGAGGACTTTGAGGCGACGCTGGCGAGCGTCGCGCCAGCCAAGGCCGAGCGCGCGGCCCTGCGCGAGCGCATCGTCGCGGCCATCCAGTCACGCGGGCTGGCCGCGCACCAGCGCACGCCTGAGGTCAAGCGCGCGCTCTACGCCCTGTCGGGCCTGCGCGACAAGGCGGTCCTGGACGCGCTCGCGCGCAGTGTCCGCCGCATCGTGCACACGGACCTGGACCTCGTGCAGCTGGCGATGCAGCCCGCGGCGGCGCAGGCTTGAGGCAGGCGAGTGTACTGTGTGCAAAGTGTTGTACATGTACATCATGAGGGCGGTGCTGGCACGGCGTCCCTGGGGTCGGCGGCGCCGGCAGCCAACGCCCCGGGCATGGTGCCCGACGGTCCGGGCAGAGGCGCGGCGGCGATCTCGCCCAGGAAGGCGCGCAACCGCGCCCGGATCGCGCGCCCGACGCCGAGCATGCGCTGCGACAGCCGGAACGACACGCTGGCGTAGACGGACGCCTCGAGCGTGGCCATCTGCGCGCCGCGGCGCGGGGTCAGGCGGCGCGCGGGCGAGTGGTCCGGCCGCGCACGATGCTCGTGTAGTTGTCAATCAGCTCCTGCGCCTCGACCAGCTTGTCCTCGCACACGGAGACCTGGTACTGCAGCATCGACTTGGTCGTGTCCATGCGCTCGACCTCACGCAGCAGCCCGTCAATGTGGCCCTGCGCCGTCCGCAGCAGCTCGTCCTGCTCCTTCACCGCCTGCGTCCGCTCCTCGCACAGCCGCTGCAGCGCGTCGATCTGCGTCTCGTACAGCATCTCGAGCTTGCGCAGCTCGTCCATTCGCCCCGTGAACACGTCCTCCTGCGTCGTCAGGACCTCGAGCGCCTCATCGATGTCGGCCGCGCCCAGGCGGTACTCGGCATGCGCGCGCTGTGTGCGTTCGTGTTTGCCGCTGCCGTGCGCGAACGTCGATGGCGGCGAGGGCGGCACAGGCGCGGCGGCGGGGCCGGTCGGGGCCGCGGGCGAGATGAGCGGCGGGCTCGCGCCGATGCCCGGCGAGGGCAGATCCGACTTGCCGCGGTCGCGCGGGAGCTTGAGCACCTTGAGCGACTGGGCGATGTTTGAGGGCGTGTTCTTCATGCCCTTGTAAGCGTCCTTGAGGCCGTCGACCGTGGTGGTGATGGCGCCGTCGATGGGTTTGATCATCAGCTCCTTGATCGACTTGCCCAGGCGCGCGGCGCCGTCTGCGCGCGTCCCCGCCAGGGCCTCGGCCGCGCCCGCGTCCTCGCTGTCGCCCAGAAACGCCTTGCCGCCCGTGCCCGTCCAGAGGTAGCGCAGGCGGTCGACCGTGGTCGCGTGCACGTACAACTCGAGGTCCTCCGTGGGCTTGGTCGCGACCTCGCTGTCCTTGGTGCTCTTGGCCTTGAGCAGGGCCGAGCTCGACGACACGGCCGCGAGGCTCGCCAGCAGCGCCCTGCTAAGCGCGCCCGTCGGCTCGAGCCCGTGGCCCTCCTGGAACGCCGCGACGCTCTTGCGGAACGCGCCCACGTCCTGGTACGGGTCCTTGGGCGTGAGCACGCCCGCGGCGTGGAGCATGTGCCGTGCGACTTGCATTGAGCTGAACAGGTGCGCAAACACGCGCGTGTATTGCAGCATCTCCTCGGCCGCGGCCTCCTCGGGCGTCTGCACGGTGTACTCGGCCGCGTACTGCCGCAGCGCGCGCTGCGTCTGGTCGCAGAGGAGGCCGTCGGTGACGTCGGGCGGGAGCAGGTCAAAGCAGGTGAGCGCGCGCTGCGCCAGGCGCACGAGCTCGTTCACGGCGTAGTCGAACGGGACGTTGGGCGAGACCCGGTACAGGCTCGTGAACTTGTCGCGCGCCTCGGCCGGGTAGCGCAGCGACACGGTCGTGCGTCCGCTGCACCCGAGCCGGCGCAGGTTGATCGAGAGCACGACGCTGGCCATCGCCCGGTCAAAGTCGCCCTCGGGCACCTCGATCAGGTTGAGGTGCGGCGGCAGGCGGCTCAGGTTTGTCACGAGGATGTCGCCGAGGGCGATCTTCATCGGACGCATGTGGTCGGACCGCGCG
Organism: Parvularia atlantis; assembly: GCA_943704415.1. NCBI lineage: Eukaryota > Rotosphaerida > Parvularia > Parvularia atlantis. Next base: position 16,258 of record CALSCO010000693.1, on the reverse strand, counting down.
CTGCCGAGGTAGCTGGCGCACGCGGCGTCAGGCCGTCGCACGCGGCTGCGTCGCCCACACGCGCGGCACACCGCTCAAACGTCCCCGGGTCAAACTTGACCACGTCGACGAGCATCTGCACACAGGTGTGCGCACTGAGCGATGCGTGCGCGGCCGATGTGGCAGGGGGACACGGAGCGCGCACCGTGTGCGCCTGGTTGGCCGTGTACGTCGCGACCGACTTGAGGAAGTGCGCGCGGTCGGTCACCCACTGCTGCACGATGTACAGCCGGAAGCCCTGCACGACCTCGTCCATGAAGACCACGTCGACGTCGGGCTTGTCGTGCGCGAGGCGGCGCACAGCGCGCCGCTGGCACACGACGAGGTACTCGATCATGCGCGTGGATACACGCCAGTTGACCAACTTGACGCGCGACTCGATGCGGGGCGCCTCGGTCGTCGTGCTGCTGCTGGTCGTGGCGGCGTCGCTGGCCGTGGCGACGGCGGCTGCGCCCGTGCGCGCGCGCCCGCAGCTGCCCCGCGCGTTGCGCGAGATCGTCGCCGGTGCGTTTGTCGCCCGCCCCGTGTGTCATCCCCGCAGCTGCTGATTGATCCCCCGTGCGGTGCACAGGCCTCCCGCGCGACCTCGCGTCGGTACCGCGCGAGCAGCTCAACGCGACGCTGAGCGCGCTGCTGGCCGGGCTGGGCGCGCAGGTGCCGACGTGGGGCGAGCTGTACGCCAAGGTGGCGGCGCTGGGCGAGGTGGCCGCGCGGGTGGGCGCGCCCGGAGCGGCGCGGGCCGCGCTCGACCCCGACTGCTTCCGCACCCACTGCGAGTCGGCCGCGGCGCACGGCTACGGCTGCGAGACGCATACGGTCGAGACGGGCGACGGCTACCGGCTGCAGGTCTTCCGCGTCTTTCGCACGACGCCGGCCAGCAAGAAGCCCGTGCTGCTCTCGCACGGCCTGATCGACACGTCCTTCAGCTGGATCCTCAACCACCCCAACGCCAGCCTGGCCTACATGCTCGCCGACGCCGGCTACGACGTGTGGCTGGGCAACGCGCGCGGCAACACGTACGGCACGGGCCACGTCCGCTACGGCCCACTCGAACGCGAGCTGTGGGACTTCACGTTTGACCAGCAGGGCCAGTACGACGTCGTCGACACGGTCGACTACATCCTCCTGCGCACGGGCAACGCACGCCTGGCCGCGGTCGGGCACTCGCAGGGCTGCACGCAGATGTTCTCGGCGATGCAGCAGCACCCGGCCCTGGCCGGCAAGCTGGCGCTCTTTGTCGCGCTCGCCCCGGCCGGCTACTTTGACTATCTTACCAACATCATCGTCGAGTACGCCGCGGCCCTGCGCGTGGCCGACATCCTCGAGAGCCTGGGCGTGGACAAGTTCCTGTACCTGCCCGACGTGGTCGAGGACGCGATTCCCTACGTGTGCAACGCCGCGCCGCAGCTCGTGGCCGACCTGCTCGCGCTCGTCATGGGCCAGAGCGCCCCCGGCGAGATCGACCTGGACCGGCTCGAGGTCGCCTGCGCACAGAGCATCGGCTGGACGTCGATGCTCAACATGGTTCACTGGTCCTCGCTCGTCCGCGACGAGTTCCTGCACTTCCACGACTACGGCTACTTTGGCAACAAGGAGCGCTACGGCCAGGCCGAGCCGCCCGCGTACGATTTGCGCCAGCACTGGCCCGCGAGCGTGCCCGTGGCCGTGTTTTACGGCGAGACGGACGAGCTCGTGACGCCGCGCGACGCCGAGGACATCCTAGCCGACCTGCCCGCGGTGGCCGTCGTCCTGCGCAAGTTCATCCCTGCCTACGGCCACCTCGACTTCACGTGGGGCACGTCGGCCTACCGCACGATCTACAACGACACGATCGCGCTCGTGCGGCAGTATCTGTGACACGGTTGAGCCTTGCGCGTTGCTTTTTTTTTTTTTCCCTTGTTCTTGTTGCTTTCTTCTATTCCCCATCCACGCACACGGTTTCTCTACAGCTCGGCAAAGCGCCGCACGTCGGCCGCGCTCACGTGCTCGTCCAGCGAGCGCACGCCCAGGTCCGCCGCGGCCGTGTGTGTGCGCGCGTGCTGGTGGATCAGCGGCTCGACTGTGCCCCCGATCAGGAAGCGCCAGACGTGCGTCGTGCGCGTCTGGCCGATGCGGTGAACGCGGTGCATCGCCTGCTGCTCCATGGCCGGGTTGAGCACGGGCTCGACCAGGACGACGTGCGTGGCCGCGATGAGGGTGAGCCCGCTCGACTGCTTGCGCGTGTTGAGCAGGAGCACGGGCAGGCTCGGGTCGGCGCGGAAGCGGTCGACCTGGCTCGCGTTGGCGTGCGCCACGTCGTTCTGCGCGAGGGCCTGCGAGCCGGTGAGGACGGGCCGCGGGCGGCCATAGCGGACGAAGGAGCGCACCTCGCCCAAGATCGCGAGCACTTGGTCCCATTGCGAGAAGACGATGGCCTTGTCGCGGTCCGCCTCGAGCGCGCAGAGGTGGCGCACGATCGCGTCGAGCTTTGTGCCCCAGCTGCCCTTGATCGGCGTGGCCTTGACCGCCTGACCCAGCGGCTGCGCGGGCGCGAGCATCGAGATCTCGCGAAAGTCGACCATGCCGCGCGCGATCGGGTGCTTGCACGTCGGGCAGCGCAGGTGCACGTTGGTCCAGTGCAGCACGCAGTGGCAGAACAGGTGGTTGCAGACCGTCAGCAGGCCGCGGTGGCCGATCGCCTGGTGGCAGACCGGGCACAGGTGCTCGGGTGCAGCGGCGTGCAGCGGCGTCTGGCCGCTGACGTTCGCGGCCAGCAGCGTGTCCAGGTACCGCAGCCGGCCCTCGAGCGTCTCAATCCGCGTGCGCTCGCCTGGCTCGCGCTCTGCCAGGAGCGCGAGCTCGCCCTCGGGCGTCTGCTCGGGCGGCAGCTCTGGGTGCGCGACGTTGTCCGACAGGCGCTGCAGCTGGCGGTAGAAGGAGATGCGCGCGTTGTCGAAGCGGCCGAGGCGCAGGCGCTCCTGTCGCAGGGCCTTGTGCGCGGCCGTGTGCTGCTGCACGATCGCGGCCAGGCGCGCGCTCGCCGCCTCGGCCAGGGCGCGCTCGCGCACGGCCACGAGCGTCTGCTCGACCATGGCGCGGTGCCGGTGCCGCCAGCGCGACTCACCCGTGTAGCCCGTGAGGAGGACCTCGTGCAGCTGGAGCATGTCGTCCATGTCGTTGAACAGCTGGTCGATCTCGCCCTGGACCTCGGCGTCGCGCTCGTACTGCTGGTGCAGCTCGCCGCCCTTGGGCACGATGAGCTTGCGCGCGGCCGCGAAGAGCTCGCCCAGGCGGACCATGGTGCTGCTGAGGTCGCTGACCGTGGTGCGGACGCGCTCGTACGCGAGCGCGCTGAGCAGGCCGCCGAGCAGGAGCACGTCCGCGTCGGCGTCGATCGGCTTGGGCAGTACGGGCGCGGCCGCGCCGGCGTCGGTCAGCACGCCCTGCGCGCGCTGCTCGACCACGCGCATGATCTGCGCGCGCACACGGTCGGCCGCGTCAAACTCGCCCTTGGCCAGCTGCTCGAGGCCCTGCTCGAGGTGCACCGAGGCGATCAGGAAGCGCACGCGGTGCTCGAGCTCGAGCCACTGGCGCCACGACATCTCCTCGACCGAGTCATCGGCATCGCCGGCGCTGCTCGCGTCGGCCGCCGCCGACAGGGCTCGCGCGCTGGCGTCGACCTCGGCGCGCACGAGCTCCAGCTGCGCTGTGTAGATGTCGAGCACGGCGGCCAGGTCGGGCGGCTGGCGGCGCTCGAGCATGAGGCCGCGGCGCAGCTGGGTGCCGCAGAGCTGGCGCTTGGCCGAGGCGCGCTCGTTGACGAGCACGCGGCGGCGGATCTGCAGAACGTCGACCATGGGCAGGGGCTTGTCGCCAAAGAGGCGCTGGTTGCGCTCGCCCACCTGCGGATGGCAGCACGTCTGGCGCAGGCGCAGAAACAGCGGCAGCAGGGCGTCATCGTCGCGGCCGGCCGCGGCCGCCTCGCGGCACTGCTCGCGCAGGAGGTTGTAGTTGAAGCGCTCAAACGGTTCAAACTCGAGCGTGGCGGTGTGCTGGCGCTGCTCGGGCAGGTCGAGCTCGCGGCCAACGAGGCGTCTGGCGGCGCGCCAGAGCGTGCGCGCCCAGAGCCGCGCGCTGCGGTCGTCGGCCGGGGTGACGAGGTCGCGCGCGGCCACGTGTTGGAACGTCGCGCGCTCGGCCAGCGACTCCTGGCGCAGAAATAGGTACAGCCCGTACAGGTCATCCAAGCCGCGCCGGCCGATCGGCGTGCCCGTGATCGCCCAGCGGTGGACCGCGACCAGCTCGCGCACCATCTCGGCCGACTTGGCCGTAGGCGTCTCGATCATCTGGGCCTCGTCCAGGCAAACGCGCCAAAACACGAGCTGCGTCAGCGGCGACAGGTACCGCGGCGGCGGCGGCGGCCCGGTCGGATCGGCGCTGTCGCGCGCGCGCAGCTGCCGCGGTGGCGGCTCGCGCGCGTACACCAGCTCGGCCCGCAGCACCTCGTACGTCGCCAGGACGACGTCAAAGTCGGCGGCGAGCTGCGCGGGCGACAGCGGGTATGGCCGCGTGCTGCTAGCCAGGCCGCGGTAGACGTGCACGCGCAGGCCAGGCGCATGCCGCGTGATCTCGCCCGCCCACTGTTGCGCGATCGCGGCCGGCGTGGCGATCAGCGTCGCGCCGGCCACGCCAGGCGGCGCCGGGTGCGCAAGGACAAGCGCGAGCAGCTCAACGGTCTTGCCGAGACCCATCTCCTCGGCGAGGATGCCTCCACGGGCGAGTGCGACGGCCGGCGGCTCGTGCAGGCTCACGAGGCCGTGCAGGCGGTCCACGTAGGCGCCGCCGCCGTCGATCTCCAAAGGCACGCGTTCCCAGCGAGGATCCGGCATAAGCGCCGTGTCGGCGCGCTCGCGCTCAAGCATCCAGTGCAGTGCACGCCGCTGAAACGGATACAGCGTGCAGGCCAGCCCGGGCGGCTGCGGCGCCTCGTCGGTCGCGCCAATTGCGGCCGACAGCTCGCACAGGCGGTCGTTGTCGGCCGGCGCGGCATGCGCAGCGCCGGGCGCGGGCCACAGGCGCCCAATGAGCTCGCGCATCGCGCCCGCGGCTCGCGTGCCACCCGGCAGCAGGCGCAAGTGCACTTCATTGTCCACCACGTCCACACGCGCCCGCCGCGCCGCGCTCAGCACCGCCGCCAGCTCCTCGAGCGCACTCGGCCGCCGCGGCAGCGCGCGCCGCCACACGGGCTCCGGGTGCAGCCGCTTGCCGCCGTCACGCCACGCTAGCAACACCGCGTCCTGCCGCGCGCGCACGAGCCGGCCCCGCTCCGCGTCCGCCGGCAAAGCCGCGCTGGCAAACCGCGCGCGAACAGCGCCGTCGTCGCCGTCCTTGTCGCCGCACCACCAGCAGCGGCCCGGCGCGGCGCAGCATTCGCGGTGCACTGCCAGGCCGCAGCGCGCGCAGACATCCGGTGCGGCCCCGCCCGCCGCCACGGGCGCACCACACGGGCAGCACGGCCCGGGCGATGGCTCCTCGTTTGGCGCGCCGTCACGTTGTCTGTCACGCTTCGCGGGCATGCTTGAAAGGTCTGCTTTGCGTTCAACCGTGGGATGAAACACTACCAACTCGCCGCTGATTGGCTGGTGTGGACGGTGTGGAAAGGGCAAAAAATTTATTTTATTCGCCGTCCTCTTTATCCGCTGGCGGCCGCGTGCGCGCCGGTCGTTGGGGTGTTGTTCACTGGGCGTTCGGGGTTATCAGCTGGCGGCCGCGCTCACGCCGGCGCTGTTTATCTGTGTGTGCGCGTCTCTCTCACTCGGCGCGGAATGTTCACGGAGGCGCTGCTATCACCTCGCTCTTGTACCTCCGGCAAGGCGTGCCTTCGTCGCGGTGCTGTCTGCGCTTCTACCCTCTCGCTCTGTGCCAGTGCGACGGGCCTGTGCTGGCTGCGCTCGCTTCATTGCGCCGCGCCTCGTGCGCCCCAGCAAATCTTCTGCCCTAGCAGATCTCGCCGCACGCGGCTCGCGCTGGCAGTCACGGTTTCCGTGAAAAATTTCACCGTTTTCCTCCCCGCGGCCAACGGCGCTACGTGGTGAACCGGACGCCGGACGGCCGGGTCTTGGGGGGTCTGCACGGTGGACCGGGCGCGCGAGTGGCTCTCATTTCGCCGGAAGGGCGGGCGCGCCCGCCAAGTCACCCCCAGCGCTCACTGCCGGATCCGGCAGGTGCTCATGCAGTTCGCGGCCATCTTGGTTTTCGTCGCCGCCGCCTTGGCGGTCCTCGCGCGCCCGAGCCATGCCGTGCCGTGCCAGTGCCCGACGGTGCGCGCGCCCCTGCCTGCCCCTGCCGCGGCACCTTAACTTTCGCCTCCGCGCCGATGCAGCTTGAGTACCCCTGCGGCGACGCGACCCTGAACTGGCCGACGTCGACCAACTGCGGCGCCACGGCGCAGGTGGGCTGCCCTGCGGGCTTCTACTTCTCGGGCTCGAGCAACAAGAACGTGTGCACACTTGACTGCACCAAGGCGCCGAGTCAGACGGCGTGCGTCGCCAACGGCTGCTACTGGGACTTTACGACGCTGACCGGCGCATGCCTGAGTGCGTTGCTTGGTCTTGGCGCGCGCGCAATTTTTCTGCTGGTGGCGCGGTTTGCTGACCGGCACGCAGAGTGCGCGCGCGTCTGCACCGGCTGCACCGAGTGCTCCTCCGCGACCACGTGCACGGCCTGCGCGCCCGGCTACGTCCTGTCGGGTGGCAAGTGCATCGGCATTGTTGTCAGCTCGCCCACCCTCGTCGTCGACGGCGCTTGCGCGACCTTCCGCGTCTCGCTTGCGACCGCGCCCAACGGCAACATCACCGTCAGTTTCCGCACCAACTCGACCACGCAGCCGTTCGAGCTCTCAGTCTGCAACCTGGTCTTCACCACGGCCAACTGGAACACGAGCGTGCCGGTGCGCGTCAATGCGGACACGCCACCCGGCTGCTCACCGCACGCCAGGTGACCGTGTACCCGGGCCACAACATGATCTTCCCGCTCATCCTCAATGCGACCGTCTCGAATGCCGCGAGCACCCTCGACAACGTGTTCTACCAGCTCTACAGCACGGTCACGTTTGGCACAAGCAACACGTGCGTCCGCTGGCCATGGGGGGCTTTGCGCGCGGCTGTTTGGCTGGCGGGGGCGGACGGCTGGCTGCGGTTGCGCTCAGCCCGGCCCTACTAACGCGTGCCACTTGCTAGTGACGTGTTCACGTCAACGTCGACTGGCAACAAGGGCTGGGGTGGCCTCGTGTGCACGTACTACGGCGACCCGCACTTTGCCACGTTCGACCACGTCCAATTCAACTTCTACACGGGCGGAGACTACTATGCCTACTACCAGCCGAGCGGCAACGTCGTCGTGCAGGTGCGTGGGGCAGGCTGCCCCGAGCGCGCGCGACGCGGCGCGACGCTGAGCGTGCGCGCACAGATGCGCCTCGGCCCGTGCAACAAGGTCTCGTGCCCGCACGGCGTGGCCATCCGCGAGTACGACACAACCGTGATCATCGTCGTGACGAGCCGCATCCCCGTGCTCTGGGTGGACGCGCCGCTCAACAACGTCGCGGGGCTCAAGATCCGCCAGGTCAACCACCGCAACTACCTGTTCTCGTACGCGGACGGGCTGGAAGTGCACGTGCGCGTGCAGTACCACGGCGAGGAGTCGACGTGGCTGCTGGTGCGTATCAAGCGCTGCTGCAGGTTGTGCGCGCGGTCTGAGCCGCACGTGCAGAACACGCGCGTCAAGGCCCCGTCCGCGTTCAGTGCCGGGTGCCAGAGCGGCGTGCGCGGCGGTAGCGGCATTGGCATCTGCGGCACGCCCGACGGCAACAACAAGAACGAGTTTACGCTCTTCAACGGCACGCTTGCGACGGGTCTCAACCTGCACAACGGCATCGGCCACGACGACCTTTCCCCGTTTGCGCAAGCAATGCTGGTGCGCCCCGCCCGGCAGCGCTTGCGGGCTGGCGTGCTGACCAGCACGCCAGGTGCCCCTGGCCAAGAGCATGTTTTACAACTCGAGCGCGACGTTTGAGCCTCTCAGCGCGTTCTGGACGAGCGGCGAGTCGTGCCCGACGAGCACGGCCGCGGGCGCGGTCAACGCCACGTGCAGCCCTCCGCCCCAGCTGACATGCACCCCGCCCAACGTGCCGGCCAATCCGATCCCCGCTGACCTGCCCAAGTCGCCCAACAGCACCGTCGTCGACATCACCAACGACGTGATCAACGGCTCTAGTGCGTTCTGAGCGCTGCTTGGTCTCGCTGGCGTCGACTGACGTGGGCGCGGCGGCGCCACCCGTGCGTGCAGAGAACCAGACGGCACCGTCGTCGCCGCCGTACAACTCTACCCGCCCGGACATCACCTACCCGAACAACACGCTGCCGGCCTGGACCGTCTGCAACCAGACGATGGGACCGCTGATCGACCTGTGCCGCGCCAGCGGCTACGACCCGATCGAGGAGCTGCTGGCGTGCGTGGAGGACTACCTGCTGGGCTCGGACACGGGCACAACGACGTTCGTGGCGGCCGCGATCCAGGGCTTGGCCGACATGTGCGCGTTCAGCAACTCGAGCGTGACCACGACGACCAGGCCCGTGTGCGAGACGGGCTGCAGCCTGCACGGGACGTGCGTGGCGACCAACACGTGCTCGTGCTTCGCCAACTACACTGGCTCGGACTGCTCAGTGGACCTGACCAAGTGCCCCACGGTGATCGCGGTCAGCCCGGCGTCGGGCGTGCAGGGCACGAAACTGACCGTGTACGGCGCGTTCTACTACGACGGCTTCACGATCTCGTGCCTGTTCACCGACAGCCTGCTGGGCACGGTCTCGTCGCCCGCCACGGCCGTGACCGACTTCCAGCTGACGTGCACCGTGCCCGCACTGTCGCCCCTCTCGTCGCCGTCGCTGTCCATCCAGCGCGGTTCGTCGTCGTGCACGCCTGTCCCGTCCAACTTCACCTGTGCGTGGCGCTCTCTCGTGTGCGCCCGCTGACGTTTGCCCTGCGCGCTCGCAGATGCCGTCACGCCCACGCCCACGCCGGTCAAGACCTGGACGCAGTCGGCCACCGCCAGCTCCACGCAGTCTGCCACCGCCAGCTTCACGCGGTCGGCCACCGCGAGCTTCACCCAGTCGGCGACCGCGAGCTTCACCCAGTCGGCCACAGCGAGCCTCACCCAGTCGGCGACCGCGAGCTTCACCCAGTCGGCCACAGCGAGCCTCACCCAGTCGGCGACCGCGAGCTTCACCCAGTCGGTGACGCGATCGTCGACCGCGAGCTTCACGCAGTCGGCAACAGCGAGCTTCACGCAGAGCCCGACGGCGAGCTTCACGCAGAGTGTGACCGCGAGCTTCACGCAGAGCCCCACCGCGAGCTTCACGCAGAGTGTGACCGCAAGCTTCACGCAGAGTGCGACGGCGAGCTACACCCAATCGGCGACGAGCACGGACCAGGACACGTTCACCCAGTCGTTCACGCAGAGTGCGACAGCCAGCTACACCCAGTCGGCGACCCAGTCAGCGACCGGCTCGGCGACCAAGTCAGCGACCGGCTCGGCGACACAGTCGGCGACCGCGAGCTACACCCAGTTGGAGACGGCCAGCTACACCCAGTCGAGCACGCAGTCGGCGACGGACAGCTTCACGCAGAGCGCCACGGACAGCTATACCCAGTCGGCCACGGCCACGGCGACGCCTACGCCCGTCTGCACCGTCGTCACCGGCCTGAGCCCGCTGCTGGCCCAGTTTGACGAGACGCTGACCATCTATGGCTCGGGCTTCGTCGAAGACATCACGCTCAAGTGTGTCTTTGACGGCGGCTTTCTCGGCGTGGCCAGCACCCAGGCGACGCGCATCTCGGACACGCTGCTCTCGTGCCCGGCCACACGCGGCATCTACGGCCCCGCCGTCCTGACCGTGGGGGGCCCTGGCCTGATTGCGTGCGGTGGCGCCCCGCTCAACGTGACCGGTGCGTGCCTTGCTTTCCCCTTCCCCGCGCACGCCTCGCTCACTCGCGCGCACGCCATGCTCGCCTAGGCCCGTACTATAACCACGTCTACACCGGTGAGCGCCTCAACTCGCCCACGCCCGGCAGCGAGCCCGAGCCCGGCGACGAGTGCTTCGCGTTTAGCGCGGACGTGGGCGCGCGCTCGGGCAAGAAGGTCACGGCGGCGGACGGGACGGTCTACTGCTGCATCAGCACGGGTCTGAGCAACTACCAGCCGCCCCTGGTCGACGGGCCCGTCGGCTGCGTGCTCCAGGGCTGCCCGACCAACACGTGGACCGAGGCCTGCGTCCTCGTCGAGCAGGCCCTCTTCACGCCGTGCTACGCCGGCTGCTACACGCTGTACCCGAGCATCGACGCGACCGTGACCATCGCCAGCTCGGAGGCCCTCACTATCACCCCGCCTGGCGCGCTCGCGGCCAGCTTCAGCACCGGCACCAGCCTGTCGGCGCCCGGCCCCGTCCAGCGCGACTGCTGGATGCAGCCCTCGGCCGACAAGCTCGCGACGGGCTTTACGGTCACGATCGCCGGCGAGACGCACTGCTGCCAGGTCAAGGGCTGGATCACGTCGCGCGACCCGCTTACATGCGAGTACGGCTGCCCGTTCGCGCCGTCGGTCACGGTGAACGACTTTGTCGTCGACCCGACCGACTACTCGGGCTGGCTCGGGCAGCAGGTGTGCTACTTCCGGTGCTACAGCGTCAGTGCGCAGTAAGCGCGTCTGGGTTTAGCTGTGTGCCTCTCTGTGTGTGCGCACGGCATGGAAGTGCGCAAGAAAGACACTGACTCAGTGAGGAGGAAAAAAAAGAGCAACATACGTATATCTGATTTAGATATCGAGCACTAACCACGCCGTAGGTACGTAGCAAAAAAAGAAAAGTCATAGCAGGGTGCCGCGTTAACCACTCCGCCACGTCGTCTCAACGACGACGGCAGGATTCGAACCTGCGCCCCCGAAGGGAACACCTCTCCACTCAGCAGAGCGGCGCGGGAAACGCCTATGTCCGGGTCAACGGCGTGACCGCGCCGCACGAGACGCACGCGCCGCGCACGACCCACCCGGCGCAGGCGTCGTGGTCGCAGACGGGCAGCTCGGGCGAGGCGTCGGCGCCGGCGTCCTCGGCGATGCAGCGCTCGCAGGCGCACTCGAAGCCCCAGTGCGCGCGCAGCTGCGCCCGGCGCTCGCCGGCCGTCGTGCGGCGCGCAGCCCCAATGTACGACAGCGAGAGCTCGGCGCCGGCGGGGACGCGCCGCAGCGCTCGGATGGCGAGGCCCGGGCTGCCCCACGGCTCGGCGCGGGCGCACGACGGCGCGCACGCGTGGTTGAGGAGGGCGAGCGGCCCGGTGAAGAGCGCGAGGGCGACCTGGCCGGGCGGGTCGCGGGCGTAGACGCCAAAGGCGTTGGCGCGGACGCGTGCGAGGGTGTCGCCGCCGGCGGGGCAGAGCTCGTGCACGAGGGCGCGGGCGTGCGTGTCGATGCGGATGCGCGCCTCGACGCGGCGGGCGAGGCGTACGTAGAGATCGGTCTCGTCGTTGTCGTCGTCGTCGTGGATCGACACTGAGGCCAGCGGACAGTCGGCTGCGACGACGAGCTCGCCCGCGTCGACGTCGCGCGCGGCCACGAGGTACCGCCCGCGATCCGGGTGCGATGCGACCGTCCACATGCACCGCGCGCTCGGTTCCAATGATCGTTACCCCGGGGGTGAAAGCACAAAAAAAAGCGAAGTAGTTCACGGCGGCCCCGCTCACTTCTTCTTGATCGTCTTGGAGCCGTCCTGGGCGAGCGCGCGGATGTCCTCGTCGCACGTGATCGTGCGGCCGCTGAGCACGGCCGCGTAGAACGGCTGGAAGAGCTCTGGGCCGCCGGTGGTGAGGAGCGCGGCCGGGTTCTTGTCAAAGATGAGCGTGCGCAGCTTGGTGTTGCGCTCAAACACGGGCGCGAAAGCCTTGAGGCCGGCCGTGGTGATGGCGTTCTCGCGCAGCGATAGGTGCTCGAGCGCACCGGTGGCGGCCCCGAGCGCCTCGGCGATCTTCTTGAGGCCCGCATCGCCCACGTTGCAGCCGTCGAGCAGGAGCTTGGCGAGGACCGAGGTGCTGCCGGGCCGCGTGACAGCCGCGACAAGCGCGCCCACGCCCTCGGCGCCAACCTTGGTGCAGCTGCTGAGGTTGAGCGTCTGGAGGGTCTTGTTGGAGGCGAGGGCCTCGGCGAGCGCGCGCACGTCGGCCTGGCTGAGCGTGTTGCTGCTGCAGTCGAGCTCGACCAGGGTCGTGTTGCTGCGCACGAGCCGCGCCAGGGTCTCGTAGCCGTCGCTGCCGAGGCTGCTGCTGCGCACGCTGAGCATCTTGAGCTTGGTGTTGTTGGCGAGGGCGCGCGCGAGCACGGCCACAAAGTCCATGTCGAGCTCGTTGGCGCCGATCGCGAGCGTCTCAAGCGTCTTGTTGCCGTCGAGCGCAGCGGCGATCGCGAGGGCGCCCTTCTTGGTCAGGCCCGTGTTGTGCACGTCCAGGTAGAACAGGCTCCCGGACATGCCCACGCTGTTGTTGGTGGTGCTGCTGTGCTGGAGCAGCGACGCGATCTTCATCGCGGTCTTGAACGAGAGCTTGGTGTTGGCCACCTCGAGGTGGTTGGGCCGGCCGCGGAAGCCAATGACGTCGAGCAGGGTCTTGATCGAGTGCGACCGCACGCGCGTCGACGTCAGGTTGAGCCGCACAATCGACCGGCTCGAGCGGATACCCTCGACCAGCTTGGTGCAGCCGTCGTCGCTGATCGCGTTGCCGGCCAGGTCGAGGTCGGCCAGGGACGGGTGGCCCTGGATGATCAGCGCGAGCGGGAAGAAGAAGCCGTCGGTCAGGCCCGTGCGCGCGAGGTCGAGCGTGCGGAAGATCAGGCTCGTCTTGATGCTCTTGAGCAGCATAAGGGCGTTTTGGTCGCCCAAGTCCGTGTCGTGCAAGACGAGCGAGTCGACCCGGCGCGCGCCGTTCATCAGGCCCGACAGCGCCTTGAAGTGGTCCTTGGTGAATTTGCTGTTGTTGGAGAAGTTGATCGTGCGCGCGGGGAACGACGTGTTGAACAGGGGCACCCTGGCGTGGCGCGCGCGCGCGGCGGTCAGCAAGGGAGGTGTGCGGCGAGCGCAACGCACATCGACTCGATCGCGGCCGCGCTCAGGTGCGGGTTGTTGGACATGCGCAGCTCGTTGACCGAAAAGTTCTCAACAAAGACCTGTGCACGCGCGCGCGGCGTGAATCGCCCGAGCCCGTTGCACGCGGCACGCACCTGTCCGACCGCGGGCTTGAACGCAAACGTGTCGGTGAGGGCCTTGCGGATGAGGTGCCACTGGTCGTCGGTCAGGTCGACGCTGTCGAGGTCGAGCACATCGCAGTTGCGGCCCTCGTCCAGGTCGGCGTCGATCTTCTCGAGCACGGCCAGGAGCGGGCGGGTGTTGGCCTCAACCACGTGGCGCTGGTACGCGTCTTTGAACAGCTCCAGGCGCGAGGGGAAGCTCGAGAGCATGATGCGCTTGGGCGGTAGGTCAAACATCTCCTTGGGCGGGAGGATCACGTCCGGCACAAAGTTGGGGTCGAGCGCGACGCGGAAGAGCGAGTAGTACTCGTGCAAGATGCTCAGGGCGGCCTCGGCCTCGTCGTCGTGCATGCCCATGTTGACCACGTCCTTCGTCTGGAACATGATGCCGATGTTGGTCCGGTTGTACGCCGTCAGCTGCTCAAACGGGAAGAACGACCAGTCGCCGCAGAGCGAGTTGCGCTTGCTGCTGACGAGCAGGCCGTCCTCGGCCACGCCCAGGAGCGCGTGGGCCCCCGCGCGCACCTCGAAGATGCTCGCGCCAAACGCCGGCGACTTGCGCGCCACGCGCAGGTACTCGAGCTGGGCCTCGCTCACGCTCAGGCCGCGGTAGCGCGAGTACTGCGCCAGCAGGCGGCGCTGCCAGTACTGCAGCTTGTAGCGCTCGATCAGGGCCTGGGGCAAGTACGGCTTGAGCGCGTCGGGGGTGCTGCGGCCACGGCGTCAGTTGGGCCGTGCGAGCGCAGTGGGACGGCTGCGACCAGCGCCCGCTCCACCCGCTCCAGCCGCGCGCATGCGCCCGCGCGCCCCGGACGCACGCCAGAAAGCCGGTCGTGTGCCGTCCGACATTGTAGTCGCCGTGGTGGACCTGCAGGTGCAGCGCACCCAACTTGACGCCGAGGTAGTCGGTGATCGGGTACAGACCCGACACGACCATCGTCTTGACTTGGAGCCAGTACAGCCCAATCGCCGTCGCGTTGTTGAGCGCCCGCGGCTGCTTCATGTACTGCACCTTGAACACGAGCTGCCGCGGCACGTCCTGGTCGCGCAGCGTCCGGCCCGCGTCCACAAACTTGTCAAAGGCGTGACCCGCGTGGGCCAGCCCAAAGTACTCGGGCCCGTTCAGGCCCATCTTGCCCGCCACGAGCGCCTTCAGGTCCTGGCCGGTCATGTCCAGCGTCGCCTCGACCGTCTTCTTGATCGTCCCGTCCAGGTTAGACACGGTCAGCATGAGCTTGTCCTCGCGCGGCGCGCTCGCCGCCCGCGCCGCCGGCGTTGTCCCGGGCTTGGTGCGCGACACCACCGGCGTCGGCGGCAGCGGCATCTGCGGCGCGATCGTCGGCGTGCTGCCGGCGCCGCCGCCCTGCAGCTGGTGCAGCTGGCCCTGCGCCGACCGCGGCATGTCGATGAGCGTCAGCAGGTCCGACGGCGGCGGCGGCGGCAGCTCGGGCAGCAGCGGGTTGACCGAGAAGCCCGCGGCGGCCGCGGAGGGCAGCGGCGGCGGCGGCGGCGGCGGCAGGCCCGCGCCGGCCACGGGCGGCGGCGGCGGTGGCGGTGTCGACTGGGGCACGCCGCCGGGGCGCTGCACGTGCGCGAGCGACTGCGGCAGCGGTGGCGGCGGCGGCGGCGGGTTGAGCGCCGTGTTGACCGGGTAGGTCATCGTGCCGGACGAGGGCGCGCGGAGGTGCCCGGGCAGGGGCGGCCGCGGGGCGGCGCCGCGGACGCTGCCGGCAGGGCTGCCCGTGGCCGAGGGCAGGTTGGCCATGCTGAGCGAGACGGGCTTGGTGCCCATGGGCGGGAGGGGCGGGCGCGACGTGGGCACGGGCGGCGCGGCCGAGCCCTGGTCGACCGACTTGCGCCGCGGCGCGACCGGCGGGCCCGACAGCGGCGGCGCGACAAGCGTCTTGGACGGGTCGTCGTCGTCCGAGTCGTAGTTCTGCTCGCTCTGCAGCCGTCGCAGCAGGTCGTCGACGGACGCGGGCGGCGGCGGCGGCGGGCCGGGCGGCGGCGGGCCGGGCGGCGGCGAGTGCGGGCCCCATGTCGTCGCGCGTTTCATGAGCGGGACGCGCGCGGAGGTGGAGCGGGCGCGTAAACAGACGCATCCGAGACGCGCATGCGACGCACCCGCGACATCGCCTGCAGGCCCGCGACGAGCGCGTCCAGGTCGTCAAGCTCCTTCGCGCACATGGTCTCTGTGGCGGTGGCGGCGGGGTCGGTGGGCGTGCCGAGGGCGGGCGAAGGGGACAGCGCGTGTTTGCGTTGGGGCGCAAGCGAGACTAGAAAACACCGCTGTGCGCACGTGATGCTCTTCGCATGCCGGCTCTCGGAGTGCTGCTGGCAGGCTTGGCCGCCGGCTACACAACAAGCGTCTGTGCCGGCCCGCCGTGCGCCCAGTCGGCGAAGCGCGGCGGCATCGGCCCGCACCAGAACCGCGCGAGGTTGGTCAGCAGCCCGTCCGTGAACGGGCTCGCGGCCCGCCCGCGCTCGCGTGACCACATCTCCTTGAGGTTCTCGTTCGTCGTCGTGTTCTGCGCCGCAAACATCCAGTGCCCGATCGCCAGGCCCGACACGCTCAGGCCGAAGAGGAACGCGTACACGGCCAGCACGAACCTGCGCGGGCGTGTGAGTGCACATGGCCTCCCGCCCACACAAAACGGCGCAGGGCCGCACGAGATTGGGCTTTGCTGCAGCGCGTCGCGGAAGCGCTGCGGGCCGCTGTCGGCCGACGACTCGCGCATGAGCTCGGCCAGGTGCACCCACACAAAGACCTCGACCAGCACCGCGAGCACCGTCACCGCCGTCACAAACGCCGTGAAGAAGCGGTGGTTGCGCCGCCCGACGCAGTTGGCCACCCACGGGCAGTCTGTGCGCGCTGTGCGTGAGCGTGCGGCGCGAGGGGGG
>CALSCO010000689.1:0-28842 GCA_943704415.1 Parvularia atlantis | reverse complement strand
CCCCCCGCTCCTGCCCTGCTCCCGTCTGCCGCGCACCGTTCTCCTCGCGCACGGTCGCGTAGCGGCTGTTGGCCAGCGGGCACGCCTCGCGCCGGCACAGGCCCGTCACGTTGTACTCGTTGCGGCAGAACGTGTCGGTCTGCGTCCTGCGCCCCCTCCTGTATCAGCGCCACCGCCAACCTGCGCCGCCCGGTTCGGCCCGCACGCACTTGACTTTGAACGAGCAGAAGCTCTGGTTGATGACCTGCCAGATGACCTCGTCGTGCTGCATTGCGTCGGCCGGCGGACTGCGGAATGAGACGACGAATGAGAGACGCGGGCCACGTGGCGGCCCGCGGCCATATTTACCGCGCGGATTGGCCAGTGCGGCGCACACAGTGATTGGCTGCACGCGTTTGAGGAGCGCGTCGGCTTGTGTTGTCTGGCCCTTTGCGTGCTCTCTGCGCTCGCTCCGTCGCCTGCTCACGGGCCTGCTCACGCCCTACGCCTGCGCACGTTCAGGCACCGCCTCCTGCGCCATGTCGAGCTTCCCCGTGCAGCTCAAGTCGTCGCCGGTCAAGCCGGGCGACCTCGCCGGTGCGCGACCGCCGTGAGGCTTCACACGGTGCTCGCGACGCATCACCTCACTCGCGGCGCGCGGCACAAAAGGCGACCTGCCCAACGCCGAGAACCCCAACAAGAAGGTCGAGGCCGAGGTGCCCGCCTTCGCCGGCATCAAGCTCAAGTCCAAGTCGCGCCCGGCCGACTACGACGGCTCGGCGCCCAACGTCGGCGTCAAGCGCGACGACGAGGCCGCGCCCGCGTTCAACGTCGCGCTCAAGAAGGCCGAGGGCGGCCGGCTGGACTGACCGTCACCCTGACTACTGGTACCCAGACGATGGACGAGACCCGAAACACACACAAAACAAACTAGCACCACGCGGAAGCGTGCACGTCCCGGCGCGGAGGCACGGGGGAGCGAGCGCGGTGCGAGAGGAGGGCGGCCGGTCACGCCGCCAGCAGCAGCAGCACCACCGCCGCCGCCGCAGCCGAGGCTGCGAGTACACCGGGCGTCGCACCCGCGGCAGCAGCGGCCGCCGTCGGCGTCGGCGTCGCAGTCGGCGTCGCGGTCGGCGTGCCCACGGACGCGAACGGCACGCAGCGGTCCGGCAGCAGCGGCAGGGCCGCCGTCGCGTCCGTGCACTCGTCGGCCGTCGCGACCACGATCGACTGCGCCGGGTTGCGCAGGCGCCGCAGGTAGATCGTGTCGTTGACGTACCTGGCGATGCGCGCAGTCAGCCTGTGCGCACGGTCGCCGCGCACACGCACGGGTACTCGGGGTGGATGATCGACACAAAGTCTGCGGCTCGTCGTCAGCAGCCGCCACGCGAGACCAGCGCGCGCCACGCACCGCGGAGCACAATGTCCGCCTGGGCTAGCGCGCTCTCAAACCATGCTGCGCCGCACATCCGCGTCACGACAAGCGGGCAAGCGCCACGCGAACGCGCGCCGCGCACCCTGCCCGCCGTCCGGGTTCTGCAGGCGGTCGTTGGCGAACACGGCCGAGTTCTGGATGAACTTGTGCGGCGAGCTGTCGTTGAGCTTGTACAGCGTCAGCATCTCCTCCCACGTCGTCGGCTTCGGGTAGCTCTCGTCAATGACGATGTCCTGCGTGAGCGCGAGCGTGAGTCGCCGGGCGAGGGTACGACAGCACGCTGACTGGCGCACCACGTCGAGTAGCGCCGCCATTAGCTCCTGCACGTTGTCAAACGAGGTCACGGTCGGCTCAAACAGCTGGCCGCCTGGCGCGCACGCTCGTGCATGAGCCACCAGCGCGCTCGCGAGCCGCCCAGCACGCACCGGCATCCTCGGCGTAGCGCTTCTTGTACAACGCGGTCGAGACCTCGTACGTCTCAAACGGCGGCTCGTAGACGACGACAAAGGCGATCGTGGGCTTGTTGCCGGCGTCGGCGTAGGTCTTGACGTTGTTGCTGTGGCAGAAGTACCGCGTCGTGATCGAGCGGATGGCCGCGTTGGCCGCCGCCTCGCGGTTGAAGAACGCGCCGAAAAACTCGATCCACTCGGCGCGGTCAATCGGCGTCAGTTCGGATGCGACGTCGGTCGCGACATTGGGTGCGCCGGGCACGTTCTCGCCGCTCGTGTCCCAGTTGTACGCGTCGGCGAAGAACACGCCAAGCGGCCCGATCTGCCCCTCAGCCTCGACCGCGTCATACGACAGCGCCGTGATGTTGCCGGCCGCGATCAGGGTCTGCAGGCAGGGCGACGTGAAGTACGACGGCGACGAGAGCAGTTCAATGCGCGGGCGCACGCCCAGCAGCTGCGCGGCTGCGCGTCAGCTCGCTGCCCACGCGCGCATATCAGCAGCGGCGCACTTCGAGGTACGTCGCGACAGTGGTAGTGTCGGTGCCGGCGGTGGTCACGGGGACGGCGAACGACTTGAGTTCGTCGTAGCCCGCGGGCTTGGGCGTGCCGCACTGGTACAGCAGGTACGCCTCGGAGAAGCCGTACCTGACGCTCGTCACATTGACGATCTTGTACGAGTTGAAGTAGGTGCTGCGGCCGGCCAAGCGCGCGGTCAGCACCTCCCATCCGCCCCAATCCGCCCCGCGCACATGCTGAACAGCTCGCCCGTGACCACAGCCTTGTCCGGGAAGTAGTCAAGCGATGGCACGTACGTGCTCGCGCAGCCCGAGAGAATGTTGGAGCGCACCGTGTCGGTCGCGCTGCTCTCCTCCGTCAGCCCGCACAGCAGCAGCACACACACACGGGGCGCATTCGCACCGCGGCGCGTAGCCGAGCACGGCCGGCACCGTCGTCAGGAGGAGAAACGCGAGGTAGAAGACGCGGTACACGCCGAGGCCGTAGAACGACACCTTGACGAGCGCCGCGCGGGTCACGTCATGCACGGCGCACACGCGCACTGCGGGACGCACCGGCGCGGACCACCGCGGCACCTTGCCCCCGGGCGGCGGCAGAGGGAACGACGGCACCTGCATCGCGCTGCGGGATAGAGCAAAGCGCCACGTGGCACAAGGTGTCACCGTTCTCCATGCTGGGATGCGCCTGGCTCGGTATCCGCGACGCATCCGACACGCGTTTCGCCCCGGCCTGCAGCCTGCGACGCGTTTCAGGGCGACGCACATGGCGCGCGTGCGCTAATTGGTCCGCGGCATGGGGCCACGAACGTGCCGCACGCGGTGGCCGGGCCAATCAGTGCGCGGCAACTAGTGCCGAACCTTCTCGCAACTTGCCCTTTCTGGACGCCGGCATGCGCCTAGCACGAGCACGAGCTGCGCGCGCAGAGTCGTGCCGTGGCCGCAACGCCCGCTCTGGCCCGGCCAGCGGGCAGATCGCGTGCGCACCGGCGGCGGGCCGGGAGGGCATGCGGCGGCGGCCGCGCGCTAGTCCGCTAGACGGGCGCCTCTCGCTCGTTCTTTTCCCTGCTGGGTGGCTAGCCGCACCTTTTTTTTTTGTTTTAACGCTCTCTGTGCGCCCGCGCCTTGCCACCCTCCCTCTTGCACCGTTGCTGTGACCGTGCACGTCTGCCGTGTGCCTAGCGGGTTGCTCGTGCGCCGCTCCTTCCGTGATCGGCCGTCTGCTACCGCGCCTTCATCAGACAAAAGCGGACGTCTGACCGTTGCGCCTGCCAAGGCCCACTGCGACGCCTGTGCTCGGACTGCCCACCATGTCCGAGAAGGCGGACGTGGCCCCCGGGGCCGCGTACCCCGAGGACAAGGCCGGCAACGCCGCCGAAGACTCGGAGGTGCGGCGTGGCCGCGAGCGCGGCTACTATCACGGGGCCCAAGGGCTCATCACCGCAGCCGCAGCGCAAGCCAGAGGGCGGCGCAGGCATCGCGCTGTGCGCCACGGCCCTTGTGCTCGTCCTCCTGCTCATGTCGACGGTCGGGATCGCAAGCCTGCTCGCCGGGCCGGTGCGCCTTCAGTTGCCGTCGTGTGCGCTGCTCACAGATTTTTTTCCCCCGGTCTACCTCCTCCCTGTCTCTAGATTGGCAGCGCTGCTAACAGCGGCGCCCCGATTAGCGGCCTGGTGGCGTGGGTCGGCCACCTGTGGGCGCCCGCCCCGGTCGACTGCTCCGGCCACGGCATCGTGTCGCCAACATCCAACCTCTGCATCTGCGACGTCGCTTACTACGGAGCGCGCTGCGACCAGACCGACCCCGTGGACGGTGCGGCGGCGGCGGCGGCGCCGCGCGGGATGTGGGCCACGTGCTAATGCGGGCGCGTCAGATTTTGCGGGCACGCTCAACTCGGCCGGCTCGGTCCTCTTCGTGGCCGAGGGCTTCGGCGCGCTCAACCCGCAGCAGGAGCACGCGGTCTTGTTCGAGAACCTCGCGCAGGTTGTCGCCGCGGCCAACTACGACGTCACCGTCCTCTACGCCGGCCCGACCGACGCGCGATGGGCGCAGGCCGTGGCGCGGTACACTGCGCAGCACATCCAGCTTGTGCAGTGCGTGGCGCCCGCCGCGCGCGGCCGTGCTCATCCACGCGCACCCGTGCACGCAGGCTCCCCGCGCTCGGCATCAGCACCGGCCGCTCGGCCGGCCAGAGCGCGTCGTACGCCGTCTACCAGTACCTGGCGCAGCACCCGCACTTTGACGTGATCCACTTCCACGCGGCCGGCGGCCTTAGCTACTACACCGTCCTCGCGCAGAAGCAGCAGCTGCTGTGCACGGGCGCGCAGATCATCGTGCACCAGGGTGCCGGCTCCGCGGCGCAGGTCGCGTTGCTCAACATGGGCGACCGCACGCTCCCGATCGGCGACCTCGACGTGCTCAAGGCCGACTTCATGCAGCAGCAGTCGGTCCAGCTTGCGGTGCTTGCTGTCGCCGCACCACTGCGACGTTGCGCGCCGACTCACACGCTCCGCCCAGGATTTCGTGCTCTTCACCGACGGCTCGCAGCAGAGCAACGTCAAGGAGCTGGGCTGGCACGTGCCCGGCCAGACTTTCGTCATGCCCTTCCCCGTCAGCGCCACAACGCTGCGCGACGTACCCCACAACGCGCCCACCACTGCCAGCAACGCCGCGACCGTGCGCCCGCTGCGCGAGCTCGTCTTTGTCGGCGACCTCGACCTCTCCCACGGCCTGGTCGTCTTCCTGGACGCGATCGACCTCCTGTCCGAGACGGTCGACCTCGGCGCGTGGACCGTGACCTTTGCCGGCCGCAACGGCCGCGTGGGCTCGTTCACCGGCAGCGAGCTCGTCGACCTCCGGGCCGCGCGCTGGCAGGCCACCGTGGCCGTGCGTGCGGACCTCGCCGGCGCCGACCTCCTGGCGTACCTCGTTGACCCGGCAGCGACCCGCCTCGCCGTCGTGCCCACGCTCGTCAACGGCACTGACACCCTCCTGAGCATGCTCGAGAGCTACAACGTCCCCGTCATCGTCAGCCAGCAGGCGGGCCGAACCGACGCGCCCGGCGTGTTCGCGCGCAACAGCTCCCTCGCGCTGCACGACGTTCTTGCCGGCATTGCGTTCCGCGGCGGTACGCTCGTGCGCCGTGCGCGAAAGGCACGCCGCTGAGCCCCGCATGCACAGTCCTTCCCGCGCCCGCAACTCCCGTGCGCGAGGGTATGCTCCACCAGACCCGCCAGAACTGGCTCTACCTGCACAAGCAGCTGCTGGCGGCGGCGACGCCCTGCCGCGACATCATGGTGCGCGCGCGCCCGGTGGGTTTCGTCTGCAGACACGCTGATGGAGCGACGCCCGATCAGCTGCCGCCGCGCGCCGCCTCGCCGCTTGTCTCGGTCGTGCTCGTGCACCACAACCGCGTCGAGCTTCTCAAGCAGGCGATCGCGGTGCGGCGCAGCCATGTGACGGCGGCGTGGCGCGTGTCTCTGACACCGCTGGCGCGCCGCAGTCGCTTGAGGCCCAGACGTACACAAACTTTGAGGTGATTCTCGTCGACGACGGCTCAACCGACCCGGAGGCGCTCGAGTTCCTCAACGACATCGCGTGGACGTGGTGGGAGGAGCGCGGCTGGAAGGTCCTGCGCGAGCCCAACCGCTACCTCGGCGCGGCCCGCAACACGGGTGGTGCGCGCCATTGCACGCTTCGCGCCGGCCCCGCACTGCGTCTCACGCGCGCGCCGCCGCCCACAGCCAAGCAGGCCAAGGGCCGCTTCGTGCTGTTCATGGATGACGACGATATCGCCAAGCCGCACCAGGTCGAGACCTACGTGCGCGTGGCCCTGGCCACTGGTGCCGACATCTTCACGACGGGCCACGACCTGTTCACCGGTGCGTCGCTCTTGTCGCGCTGCCGTCCTCACGCTTCATCTGCGCAGGCTACGACGAGCCCACCGACACGTCGGCCACGCTGCGCTACGTCCCGCTTGGCCCGGCCAAGCGCGCTGGCATGCTCGAGAACGTCTTTGGCGACTCGAATATGTTTGTCAAGACAGACATCTTCAAGGCGCTGGGCGGCTTTTCGACCGACTACGGCGTCGGCTTCGAGGACTACGAGTTCCTGGCCAAGGCCGTGCTGCGCAACTACCGCCTGGAGCCGATCTCGGAGCCACTGCACTGGTACCGGTCGCACGCCCAGTCGATGTCGCAGACGACGGACCTCAAGCAGAACCAGGCGCGGTTCATGCGCGCTTACGTCCAGCACGGCGACAAGACGCTCGCAAGCCTAGTGGAGCAGACGCGCCAGCAGTTCTTCGTGCGCGGTGTGTGCCGCTTGATGCCCTCAGCGGCAGCGCTGACGCTGTCTCGCAGACGCTGCGCCCAGCTTTGAGCCGCTGCAGAACACGACGGTGGTGCCTGTGCAGTCGACCACTGTGCCGGTGCTCGTCTTCTCGACGACGGCCGGCGCTGCGCAGACGGGCACGGCTGGCATTACGGCAACGGCTGCGGTGGTCAACACCGCCACCGAGCTCGGCCCGGTCAACACCGCAACTCAGCTCGGCCCGGTCAACACGGCCACGGAAGTCGGCCCGGTCAACACCGCAACTCAGCTCGGCCCGGTCAACACCGCAACTCAGCTCGGCCCCGTCAACACCGCAACTCAGCTCGGCCCCGTCAACACCGCCACGGAAGTCGGCCCGGTCAACACCGCCACCGAGCTCGGCCCAGTCAACACCGCCACCGAGCTCGGCCCGGTCAACACCGCAACTCAGCTCGGCCCGATCAACACGGCCACGGAAGTCGGCCCGGTCAACACGGCCACGGAAGTCGGCCCGGTCAACACCGCCACCGAGCTCGGCCCGGTCAACACCGCAACTCAGCTCGGCCCCGTCAACACGGCCACGGAAGTCGGCCCGGTCAACACCGCCACCGAGCTCGGCCCAGTCAACACCGCCACCGAGCTCGGCCCGGTCAACACCGCGACTCAGCTCGGCCCGGTCAACACCGCCACGATCATCGTCAACACGGCGACAGCGGCTGCGGGCGCCACTGGAACCCCTGTCGCAACGGCCGTTCTGCTCACGCCGACGCCGACGCCAACGGCGACGCCGGATCCCGACTGCCCACGCGGCTTTGTCTTAAGCTGCGGCCAGTGCGCCCGGACCGATCTGCGCGACTGCGCCGGCGTGTGCTACGGCGATCCCGGCTATGGTAGCGTCACGGACTGCACGGGCGCGTGCGTGCAGCCGGACAGCGCCGTCGTCTCCGACCAGTGCGGCCTTTGCGGCGGCCCGTGCACGCCCGACGTGGTGCAGCAGTACCTCAGCAGCACTGCCTGCACCCAGGCGCCCTGCCCGTCGTTCCTTCCCAGCTCGTTCCCGCTCAACGACCTCTGCCCGTGCCAGGCATGCACCGGCCAGATCAACACGACCGCGAGCAGCTTCCCAGGCTACGCGCCGGGCGTGCTCGACGCCGACACGGGCCTAGACGGTTGCAATCAGTGCCTCGGCACCGGCGCAGGCTGCCAGCTGATTGTCACGGGCATCTCGCCGGCCTTCCTGCTCAGCGGCAGCAATGTGCCTTTCAGGCGCAACATCCGCACGTTCTCCATCAGCATCTTTGGCGCGGGCTTCACGGCCACGACGACGGCGGTGTTCAACGGCGTGGCCCTGCCGCTGTCCGACGTGATGTTTTTGTCGAGCTCGCTCATCGTGGCTGAGTGGACGGTGGACGTGCCCGACCTCGTCGATCCGGACCTCTGCGTCGCCTTTGACGTGCAGGCGCTCGAGACCGTCGACAACACCGTTTCCAACACCGTCCAGGGCTTCTTCGTGAGCACCTCGGCGACTGCCAACGCGATCGCGATCGACGGCAATCTGCTCGCGCTCAACTGGACCGCCCGTGCCTCGACCGAGACCGTCGGGCAGGTCGCGTCCATCTACGGCCCGCAGCCGATCTGCGACAGCGCGGTCAACTCAAATATTAGCCAGAGCCTCTCCCCGACGTGCTTCTTCACGTTTGCGATCGGCACAAGCACCAACTCGAAGGTGCAGCGCGACAGCACGCTCAACCGCGACTTCCTCGCCTCGCCGGCCACATGGAACGCGGCGCAGCAGACATACGACTGCGTCGCGCCGACGATCACCGCGGCCCAGCTCGTCAGCGTCGACTTCTCGTACGGCTCGCAGTACGGCTCGCAGTACCTGCAGGAGGTCCCGTTCAGCCTCGAGATCGTCTATCTCGCGCAGGCACCGCGCGTGCTCTCGGTCGAGCTGCTGGAGAACTGTGCCGGCATCGGCGTCACGTTTGACAGGGCCACGACGGCCACGACGGGCAGCGTTGAGCTATGCGAGGCCTACTTCTACACGGCGCCGTCGGACGGTTCGGCGTGGATCGGGTCCGGCTCCAACTGCTCCCTGCTCTGGACGAGCTCGGGTACGGGCAACGTCTACACCCTGGGCCAGTACCAGCGCATCCTGCGCGGCTCGGCGGGCTACGTGCCGCCGCTACCGGGCCAGCTGCTCTCGTTCCGCAGCCAGATTATCGGCAGCCAGGGCGTGCCGTTCTCGGACTTTGTCGAGGGCCGGTACCTCATCCGCCCGCCGCGCCAGGGCACCGCGGCAGCGTACCCGTTGCTGGCCATCGAAGCGCCCGGCCGGATCGGCCCGTGTCAGGACTTCACACTCTCGATCGCCGCGTCACAGAACACGGGCGGCCGCGACCCGATCTCGGTGCAGTATTCGTTCGACACGTTCCTCTTCTACCAGACGTCTCTCGCCTTCGCGCCTCAGACCGTCGTCGTCGCGGGTGAGATCAACCAGATCCTGCAAGCCGCCAGCGCGAGCAACGCGCTCTCGTTCAACCTGCCGCGCGACCTGCTCTACGGCGCGGCGACGTACCGCTTCACGGTCACGGTCACCAACGCCTGCGGCTTCTCGTCGACGCGCGTGCACACGATGCGCGTGCTTGAGTACGACGTGCCGCGCGTCATTCTCCCGCCGTTCGACCGCGCCTTCGCCTCGAGGCCGCTCATGCTCGCCGCGAGCATCGCCAACACGTGCCCGACCGAGAACATCCCGCTATTCACGCCGCAGTGGTCCGTGCTGGCCGCCGACGGCACCAACGTGGTCCCGGCTAGCACCATCAGCACCTTCAGCTTCCTCCTCCTGCCCGCTTACACGCTCAAGCCCGGACAGACGTACACCGTCAGCCTGCTCATGACCAACACCGTCGACGCCACTCAGAGCTTCGTGACCAACTCGACGATCACGGCCGAGGCCGCGCGCACGCTCGACGTGAGCTTCATCAACGGCTTTGAGACGCTCTCGACCGCGGCCGCGGCCATCAGGCTGCAGCCGCGTGTGGTCGACCCAGACGTGTCGCCGACGACGCCACTGAGCGTGGCCGCGCTGGCCAACTACACGTTCGCGTGGACGTGTTACAACAACGAGGGTCTGCCGTGCCTGAACGCGGACGAGGACGACCCGACGATCGTGACGTTCCCGTCGGTCGCGGTGCTGAATGTGCCGCTGGTGACGCTCGCGAGCCGCGAGGGCCCGTTCCTGTTTGTCGTCTCGATCACGTCGCCCGGCGGCGCGGTCGGCTCGGCGCAGCAGATCGTGCGCCTCGTCGCGACCACGCCCACGCCCACGCCTGTTCCCGCCGCCTTTTCGTGCTCGCTCGCGTCGGCTAACCCGGCGCCCGGTCAGGCCCTGTCGATCACGTGCACCGCGCCTGCTAACGTCGGCGGCTACACGGCCACGGTCAGCTCGTCACCGCTGTACGGCGACGCGGGCATCGGCCTCAGCTACCCAGTCAACCAGCTGCGCTTCGGCGCGCCCGGCGCGGGCATCGTGTCTCTGCCGACGACATACTCGCGCGTCAACACGTTCACGCTGCGCACGACACGCACAGGCAGCAGCTCGTTTGTGCTGCGCGTCCGGCGTGACGTGCTCCAGGCCGGCCTGTACTACGGCATCTCGATCACGCTCGCGCCCAGCAACAACAGCACGGCGTACCAGGCCAACTTTGTCTTCCAGACGCGCGTGGGCATCACACCGACCGGCTCGTGCGTGCGCGCGGACGACAGCGGCTTCATCTTCCCGGCCTGGTCGACGGTGGTCCAGTACCGGTGCTCGTCGTACGCGACCGAGATCGACTCGGTGCCCGTGGCCTACCAGCTGCAGGACACGATCAACTACGTCACGCAGGTCGGCGTGACCGTGCCGTCGTACCTCACGGCCCTGTCGACGATCCTGCCCGACGGCGTCAACCAGATCAACGTGACCGTGACCGACCGCGCGGGCGCCTTTGCCAACGTGCCGCAGTACAAGGTCACGGGCGCCAACATCTTTGCGCGCTCGCAGGACCCGGCTATCAATGCGCTCGTGTCCGACACGATCTACCTGCCAACACTCTCGGACGCGCTCGACGGCTTTGACAGCACGGGCGACGTGATCGGGCTGCTGGAGCAGATCAACGTGCTCGCGACGTCGCCGCGCCTGTTTGGCCAACTCAGCCTGGGCTTCTACGCGCAGATCCTGAGCGCGCTCGACGTGCCGGTTGACTACGAATTCATCGGCCCGACGCTCGTGCAGGTGTACGATGCCGTGGCGAGCGCTGTCGTCGCAAAGCTGTCGTCGGGCGGCTCGTCGACGCGCCGGCGCGACATCGCCTCGTCGAGCAACCCGCAGCTGGCCGCGCTGGCTCTGGATGTGCTGTGCGGCGCGGACCTGGCGGCCGAGTCGATGGACGTGTCGAGCGCAGCCCTGGGCACGTGCTTCGGCCAGGACACTTTTGCGAGCCTCGTGAGCGTCGTGGGCAAGATTGCGTTCACGCTGCGCGGCCTCGGCGCGACCAACACGAGCGACGCGGACGTGATCAGGTGCTACGACAACTTTGTGCGGGCTACGTGCCGCTGCCAGCAGCGTCTGCTGGACGCGGACGAGGCGCCGGCGACGGCGAGCGGCGTGGGCCTGTCGCTCGCGTGCGGCCTGTTTGACCTGACGTCGCTC
This sequence comes from Parvularia atlantis, assembly GCA_943704415.1. Taxonomy (NCBI): domain Eukaryota; order Rotosphaerida; genus Parvularia; species Parvularia atlantis. The sequence continues at coordinate 17,463 of CALSCO010000689.1, read as the reverse complement.
GGCGCCAACACCAACGTGTGCACCGCGAGCAGCCCGGTCGTGTATCAGCAGAGCAGCGGGACGCCGTACACGCTCAGCCCGCTCGGCGTGGCCTGCGCGAACCTGGCCAACAACGTTTTTGAGATCATCTCGGTCACGAGCACCAACATGACCGCCTTTGCCGGCTACCGCGTCCTGGGCGTTGCCGTGACGGACCCATTCACGGGCGACGACGTTCCGACGCCGCCCGGTGGCTCGTACGCGTTTTCGCTGCTCATGGACGACAATGTGCGCGAGTGGGCTCTCACGCCGAGCGACACGACCACGGCCGTTGCCCTGCGCTGCGCGACGTTTGACCTGACCAACAGCGTCTTCGTGACCGCCGGGTGCGACACCGTCGCCGTGCGCGTGCAGGCCACGCCGCCCGCGGTCGACTGCGCGTGCGCGCGCACCGGCCAGCACGCGATCCTGGTCGAGGTGTCGACGTCGGGGAGTACGCCGCAGACGGTCGGGGTGGTCGGGACGTACATCGGCCTGTTCATCGCCGTGGCTATCGTCCTGCTCGTGTTCAGCACGTTCATCGGCATGCTCTTCCTGCGGCGCGCGCGCAAGTACCGTGTCAAGCTCGATGGCAAGGGCGAGGAGCCGCTGGTCAAGCCGGTGATGGCCGCCGTGGCCATGCCGCCGATGGGCCCGCCGCCGGTGTTTGTGCGCACCCTGCCCGAGTACGTGCAGCCGCCGTCGTACAACGAGTACATGGTCAAGAAGTACCAGAACACGGTCATCGGCCGCACGGGCGCGCCCGGCTCGGCCATGGCCCCGCCCGCGATGAGCGGTCTGCGTGTGGAGGACGCCCAGGGCCGCAAGGTGGCACTCGTGAGCGCGGCCGGCGCCGCGGCGGCCGTCGACGACGAGGAGGACGACGACGTGGACGAGGACGACGAGGAGGAGGACGTGGATGAGGATGACGAGGAGGAGGACGACGAGGAGGAGGACATGGATGAGGACGACGAGGAAGAAGAGGAAGAGGACGAGGAGGATGACGAGGACGAGGACGAGGAGGAGGACGAGGACGAGGAGGAGGACGAGGACGACGAAAAGGAGGAGGAGCCCGTCGTCCCGAGCGCAGTCGGCAACGCCAAGACACGGACGAGCGCTGAGGTGAGCATGAACATAAGCCGCTTTCCGCGTGGCTCACGTAAGTGGCTGTGTGCGCACAGAACCGCACGACCGAGGAGGAGCGGATAAAGCAGGAGGTGCTGCGGCAGCGCGACGAGAAGAAGACGACCATCGTGACCAAGCAGACGACAACTGCTGCCGCGCCCCTCAGGTGCGCCTGGTGCTCTCCTTTGCGTGCTCTTGATGCTTACTGTGTGCATCAGCCCTCTCGCCGGTCAGCCCTCTGGTGCCGAGGCTGCGCAGACGGCGGACGACGATGATGATGATGAGGAGGAGGAGGAGGACGACGACGACGACGACGAGGCCGACGACGACGAAGACGAGGAGGACGACGAAGACGAGGAGGAGGAGGACGACGACGACGAGGAGGACGAAGATGAAGGCGAGGAGGAGGAGGACGACGACGACGACGATGAAGAGGACGAGTAGACGCCAAACATCGTTCACCCCTGCGTCGTGAGCTACTGCATCCCCCCTCTGCGCGCATCATCAAGTCTCGTGCCCCCTTCATCCCCTGATCCTAGTCTATGGCCCCCCCCTCCCCGCAAGGCCGCCCGGCCACCTGTACATCGCTTCAGCGTCTTTTTCGTTCTTCGTTTTTCACTCGGCAGCAACAGCGGAGGCAGCGGCAGGGGTGGCCTTGTTGTCCTTGCTCACGCGTGCACGCTTGGGTGCGGGACCGACGTCGTGGACGAAGAGGCACTGCCGAGACAATCGTCAGCGCCCGCGCGCGCAGCACCGGCAGGAAGTCCGCACCTTCCGACCAAACGGACACTTGCCCGTCGCCGCGAAGTTACGGCACAGCTGCGAGTACTTTGGCATGTGCGCGCCGCCGCGCCCCCGCCCGCGATCGCCGCCCCCGCGACCGTGCCCACGGCCGCCGCGCGTGGCCGATGACGGCGGCGGCGGCGGCGGCGGTGCGCTCTCGCTGCCGGGTCGCACGGCGAACGTGTACGGGATCTGCCACGGCGGCGCAGTCCACATGGGCGCGACGTAGATGTCGTTCTCTGTGCTCGGCAACGTTAGCACCGCCCGTGGAGTGCTCGGGCGTCCTCACACCTGCGGCGGGCACTGGCGCTGCGTCCACAGCGGCGTGCAGGTCGAGCGTCGTCGAGGGCAGGACGGCGTCGGTCGCACTGCCGCTGGCAGGGTCAACTGCGTGTGTTGCGCTGACGTGCGCGAGAAGGCGCTACCTGATCGCCTTGTGAAGCACAATCTTGTCGGCGCTGCGGCCGCAGATGAGCAGGTACAACGACGGCGGAAGGCTGCGGGTACGCGGCGTTGTCACTGCAAAGCAGGCCACGAGAGCGCGTCGCACCTCACAAGCTGGCTCAGGACGCGGTGCAGCGATCGCCCCACGGCCTCGGGTCTGGCGGCGCGTCAACAAGGCGAGGGCGCGCACACGATGCAAGCATACGCACTGGAGCAGCATCGCGCCGCTGGCGAGCACGCGCGGAACGTCGAGGCGCTCGAACGCGCTGAGAAACGACGACGGGACGTCTACGCGCGCTGCACCGCACTCGCTCAGAAACACGCGCGTGTGCGCACGCGTCTTCACCAAGAAACGTCTGCTCATCGCCGGCGATACCCGCGAGCGCCCACAGCCCGGCCAGCTCGGCCGGCGTGAGGTCCTCGTGCACAAGCCGCCCGTGGTACTCGAGCTTGGTCACGACGCGGGCCTGCCGACCCGCTGTTCTCAGCGTGACGTGCGGGGCGTTGTGGCGTACCTTGCTGGTCTTGTCGGGCGTGGTGCGGTCGGCGACAAAGCCATGCGCCCTGCTGCGCACCAGCAGTCTGAGATCGCCGAGGGTGCACCTGTGCGCCTGGTCAAGACAGTGCGCGGCCGAAAAGAGCGCGCGCACGCACAGATTGTACGATGTCGCGCCTTGTGCTCCCTGGCTCTGTTGCGCTGGCTCGGCAGGAGCTGGCAGCAGCGCTTTGGCCAAATCTTTGACCGCGCGCTTGTAGAACAGCTGCACGTCGCAGTCGTCATGCGCTGTGACGAGACCGGCTTTGTGGGCCACGCACCCGGTTGCACTCGCGGAAGCCGGTCGTCAACGCGGACGTCGGCTTGCCGAGGAACACGGTCGTCTGGCTGCCCTCGGCGGCTGCGTGCGCCCGCGTGTGTCTGAGTTCAGCGGGCCGCAAGGGTGTGCACACGCCCTCACCCGTCTCGACCAGCACGGGCATCGCCCAGTGCGTGTGCGGCTCGCGGAGCCACTTGGCCAGCGCCACAATGGCCGACGTCGATGCAACCACCTGCACGCCGTTCACCGCTGCAAACTCGCGCGCCCGGTCGTCACGCGCCACGCCCGGCCGGTCTTCTTCGTCGCTCAGCGGCATGGCCGGGTCTATCGGCTGGTTCTGCAGGACGCGCAAGGTGCTGTGTGCCGACGCCTGTGCGCCCACCGTCAGGTACGTCGGCATTGGTCTGCATCGCCACACCGCCGTCACGAGCGACTTGCTTAGGGCGAGTGCAGGCGCAGGCGCGGCCGTTCGGGGGCTGGGCGGGCCAGCCGCACGATCGATCGCGTCCAGCGGCTCGTAGAGGCGCTGCTGGGCCATATGGCGTCAGTGCGCCTGCCGCACGCATTCACGTGCGCACACACGGGAAAGAAGCGCTTGACGCGCTCGGCGCGCGCTCGCGTGTGCCGCGCGACGTGGGCTTCGACGCTGCGGTGGTACGTCGTGAACTTGTACTCCTGATCGCTCGCGGGTCAGCGCCGCGCCGACGACGCGCACGGTGGACCGTGCACCTTGCGGTACTGCTGCAGCTGCATCTGGCGGTACTCGTCCTGCTCGCGCGCTACGGTCGGCGTGGTTGCGTTGTAAAACTCAACCTCTGACGGTGCCACGGGCGTCTTGGTCTGCGCGCGCGGCACGTCAGGACACAGCGCGGGCACACGAGCAGCGCGGCGCACCGCAAGCGCTTTGACCACCGCGACGTAGCGCTCGTGCTCGGCGCGGCTGAGGCGCGAGAACAGCTCGGACGGCAGGCTTGCTGACTTGAGTGCCGACGGGCGCTTCGGATGCGCTCTCTGCTGGCCACTCTGAGCACCCGGGCCATGCGGCACTCACACACAGCGCGCTTGCGCGCACCGACTCCTGCTCAAGCTGCGGGCGCAGCCGCTCGATCAGCGGGGCGGCGATTGCGAGGCGGTGCTGGAAGCAGAGCTGATCGAGCAGGGGCGCGGCGACGGTGAGGCCGACGTTGCTCTGCTGCTCCTGCATCTGCATCTGCTGCTGGTCGGCCTCGTCGGTGTCGTCCTCCTCGCCCTCCTCCATGTCTGGCTGTTGGGCAGGTGGTTCTGTGTGCGCTTGTGCTGGCTGTGCTGGCTGTGGTTGTGCTGGCTGTGCTGGCTGCATCTGCTCTGGCTGCACCGACGCGTGCGCTTGTGCTTGCGTCTGCACCTCCGTCGGCTCCTGCACCGACGCGTGTGCTTGTGCTTGCGTCTGCACCTCCGTCGGCTCCTGCATCGGCTCGGTCTGCATTGGCTCCTGCGGTGCGTCCCGCATCGGCTCGTCGTGCATCGGCTTGACGCCCTCGCCGTCCTCCCCGACATCGTCGTCGTTGTCGTTGTCGTTGTCGTCGTCCTCCGCCACCGCAGCAGCAGCAGCAGCAGCAGCAGCAGCAGCAGCAGCAGCAGCAGCAGCGCGCCGTGGCGCCGGCGCCTTGCGCCTCGTCCTCCTCGCGCCCATCGCCCTCGACTCGACCCGCGCGAAACCCACGATGGCCGCACGCCCATGGCTGCGCGCTGGCTGACATTGCGCGGCCGCCAGCATGGACGGTGCGGCTGCGGCGCCGCGGTCGCCGGAGGGGGGCTGACGGCGCCACGGCGCACGGCAGCCGCAGGGCCGACGTACCTCTACAAGCTGCTGGCCGTGCGTGGCGCGGCACACGTGCGTGGAGGCGGCGGCGGCCCCTCGCCAAACAGCGCTGACGGCAGCGCGCGCGCCCCAAAGCCGCTCTTCCTCAAGCGCAACCTCAGCTTCGTGCGCGTGCTGCGGCGCCGGCGCGAGCGCAGCGCGCGGATACAGAGCGTCGACGACCTGCGCGACCTCCGCCTCGAGCTCGACGCCGTCGCCAGCGGCGGCCACCGCGCCACGGGGCTCACGGTCGAGCTGCGCGGCATCGTGACGGGTGCGCGCCGCCGCCGACGACAACTGCAGCCGCACCGGACCACGCTCACGCCGCGGGACGCGCCACAGACCACGCACACGGCGCGCGCCAGGGGACGACGGCCGACGTGGAGCTGTCGCTGCTCGAGGTCGCGCGCAGCGTGCGACGCGTATGCGCCCGCCCTCTCGTGGTGCGGCGGCGCGCGCTGAGAGCGATGCGCGGCAGCTGCGCGGCGAGAGCGTGCGCCTGATCGAGAAGCACAAGCGGCTCGTGCCCGTGATGTCGGGCGAGGACGCTGACGCGGCCGCGACATCGCCCGTGTCCATGGTGCAGTTTGGCGAGGCGTGCTTCGCGGACGAGCGTCAGTGCGTGGTGCACTCGCTGCTTGGGGCGTGTCGGTTCTCAGTGCCAGCACGCAGATGGCCCACCGAGCCGCGCACGTACTTGATCTCGTTTAAGGTTGTCTCGCGCGACGAGAGCACCGCGGACGGGCAGGACGGCGACGACGGTGCAGCGCCCGTCGCTGCCTGTCAATGTGCTTGCTGACGTGTGCTGGCCTCGTGCGCGCAGTCCGCGAGAGGACGACGTATCTGGCCGAGGTACGGCCGGCCTGCTCGGCGCCCGGCCGCGCTCACAGCGACCGCGCGCAGATGACCTTGCTGGAGGCGCAGAGCCAGCTCAAGCAGCCCGACATCTACGACCTCATGCTCATGCCCGCGGCGCAGCTGGGCAAGCACTACCAGCACAGCCCGCCCGACGAGGCCAACGTGTGCGCCTCGCGCGGAAGAAGCGACGCTCACGCGCCTCATCTTTCGCAGATGCCCGCCGTGCGCTTCCACCTGAGTTGGTCGATCGCCAAGCCGGCCGAGATCAAGCCGCCAAAGGCCGAGGCCGGCTCGCCCGCGGTCAAGCCGGCCATCTTTGCACGGCGGCGGCGGCTGCATCTGCAGAGTGCGCGTGCTGCACCGCTGCAGCGCCAGCCCACTGACAGCACTCCAGCGCACCTCGGGCGGCACTCGTCACCGTCGCCCACTCTTGCGCCGGCGGCGGCACCTGCGCCGACGGGTGAGGCAGCGAGCGCCGTGAAGCGGCCAGCCCAGGAGCCGTACGGTGCGCACAGCAGATGTACGGCCGCCGGGCGCTGAGGCAGCGCATGTAGCAGAGCTGCCGCGATACAAAGTTCTCTTCGTTTACCGCTTCAACACGGCCGGGCGGCCGCTGACCCTCACGGACGCGCTTGACCGCTCGCAGTGTCCGTGGTGCACACGCGGTACGTGCTCCCCAGCACATGCGTGACTGCAGACGTCGTTCACACGGCCACAGACTACCTGCACCCGTCGTCGCTAATGCAACACCTGAACGCGAGCCACTCGCGCTTCACATTCGAGAAGAAGGTGCGATCGGTCGCGCCCACGGCAGCTGAATGCGACACGGCGCAGGCCGTCGGCGACGAGGTCACGATTGAGGTGTCGCTCAACAAGGCCCACGCCGACAGCGAGTTCTTCAACAAGCGCGGGCCGGTGCGCGACGCGTGGGGCCGCGAATTTGAGTGCGCTGCTGACGCTGTTGTGCAGCACCACTCGCTCGTGCCGAAGAACTACACGTTTGTGCAGGGCTTCACGCCGCTGACGGCGGGTGCGCGGCGGCGCACGTGCGGCATGTGCCGGCCTCACACTGCGCGCGGCAGACATCGCGCTGGACGCGCAGATGTTTGGCGAGGGCGCGGCCGGGCTGCAGCGCGCGATGCAGCAGCAGTCGATCAAGCGCATGCGCGGGAACCTCGCAGCGTCGTCGATGCGTGAACGGTGCGTTTCTGGCGACTGTGCGCTGCGCGAGACGAACACGCTGGCCCGCGCGCAGCGTCTTCTACCACTCGCGCACGTACGCACCCGTGCAGCCCAACGAGATGGTAGCTTGGCCAGCACGCGTGCGCATCAGCGGCTGACGACGTGGCCGTGCGCGCGCGTGCGGCAGGGCGAGGACAGCGAGGACGAGCTCGACATGGATTGGCTGCAGGAGCGGGCGAACCACATGCTGGACGAGTTCACGGACGTGAACGCGGGCGAGAAGAGCATCATGAAGCTCTGGAACCGGCACGTGCACGACTACAAGTGCGTGCGGCACACGGCGCACGCGGCTCTGCGCGTGCTGACGGGGCGTGCAGGGTCATCGCCGACAAGTATGTGCCGCAGGTCTGCTTTGAGTTTTGCGAACGCTTCCACAAGGACGTGCTCGCACTGCGCTTGCGCAACAACCTGCTCCTGCACCTGCTCAACCTATACGCGTACCGGCTGCTGAGCTCGGACGACGTCAAGGTGCTGCCGCGGGCTGCGACCCGCGCCGTGCTGACCGGTTTGCACGCCCCGCCGCCGCCAGCGCTGCATGAGCATCATCGACGCGGCCGCAAAGGCGGACGCAGCGGCTGCGGCCCCGGCTCGCGCGTGAGCCCGCAGCGCAAGTTTAGTTGGTTTTTTTTTTTTTGGACCCTGGTTCCCGTGGGCGTGTGTTCTTTGCGGTACACGTGCTTCTTTACAGCGGGGGGGCTGCGCTCTGTGCCGGCGTGGCGTAGAGGCGTGTGTACATGCGTACGAGCGAGCGGTAGCCGCGCCGGTCGCCGCAGCGCAGCAAGTTGCCTGTTCGCGCATCGTGAGCGTGCGGCGGCCGCGCGAGGCCACCGCGCCGCACCGGCGTCGCAGTTGAGCGGGCTGGACTCGTCAGGGTCGGCCAGCAGCACCTGCACGGCCAGACACACGCTCTCGAGGGTCCACGCGGGGCTCCAGCGCCCGCCGAGGATGTCGAGGCAGATCTCGCCGCTCTGCCGGGGAGGCGGGCGGGTTCATGCGGCGCGAAGATGGCACGCGGACGGCGCACCTTGAAGTGGATGTTTGGGTGGCAGATGCGCGTGATCATGCGCACCTTTGGCGGCGCGATCGGGTACGACGGCAGCGCGACCAGCTTGAGCCGGAACAGGCCGCCTGGACGCGCCGTGAGCCGCGCACGCCGCCGCGCTGACGTCGACGCCGCCGCACACCCTCGTACGGCGTATCGGGCGGCCCCTCGAGCAGCGCGTCCCACTCGCTCAGATCGTCGTCGCGGCTCGGCTGCAGCACGATGCCGCTGCGCGCGTTGCGCTGCAGGTCCTGCAGCCGCCGCGAGCCGTGAGCCGTGAGCCGGGCACACGGCGCGGCGCAGACGGACCTGCCACTCGCGCATCAGACGCCTCGCCGCCATGATGAGCGCCTGGCTGGCTGGTCGCAAAGTCGCAGCCGAGCGGCAGCTGCGCCGACTTTCAGGCTGCACATTGCATTCTTCACAGAAACGGCTGGGCACGGCAGAAGCACACAGCGCGGCAAGCAGCGGGGGCACGCGGGCAAACTTGGGGGTGGAAAACGCGGGCAGAAAACTCTAGGTCGATCGTGTGAAAAGTGCAGGTCGGCGCAGGGACAGACGAGATCCGAGCGGTTTGGGTCTTCGTACTTCTGCGCGCATGCGGCGGCCCGGCTCAGGGCGGCAACGTCGGTCGGCCCACGAGCGTGCGCACCATGGTCGGAGGATGCTGTGCAGCGCCGTGCGGTGCAGCACCACCTAGTCGAGCGAGTAGGCAAACTGCTGGCCGCTCGGGTAGATGACGCCGTCGCCGCGCACAAGCAGGAGCTCAACCGTGATGCGCCGCGGCGACTGCTCGGCGCCGGGCGAGCAGTTGTCGCCTATGTGCGCGCCCGGGCGTGAGCTCGGTCCGGCAGCAGCGGCAGCGGCGGCGCCACGACGCACTGACGATCGTGTCGTAGTTGGGCGGGACGCACGAGATCGTCGTCTCGTTGCAGCTCGTCGTCTGCGCCGGCGACAGGCCAAACCACACCGTGTAGTCACCCGCGAGGTTCTCTCCGTACAGATCGACCATTGCGCGGCTGACGGCCTGAGCGCGGGCGATCAGCTGGGAAGGGGCGCGATGCGAGGCCGTGCGCACCACGACGTGCGTCACGATCGGGAACGGCGTGAGCGGGCCCGTCGGCACTGCGTCGGCAACGCAGAACGTGTACGGCGCGTAGTCTGGCGGCGGGCGCAAAAAAAGTGCATGAGCACCAGAGCCGCGAGCCCAACCCGCAGAAGAGCGCACCCGTGCCGATGACCGCCCACGACGCGCTGTCCAGGTACGACTCTGGCGTGCGCGCGCCGTCGCCTGGTGTCTTCATGTCGGGCAGCAGCGCCAAGTTCACCTGCGCGACACGCATGCACATGGGGTCAGGGGGGGTGCGACTGCGCGTGCGGCTGCGCACCCTGTGCGCCGCGATGGCGCCGTTGATCATGCACAGGTACACGTCCTCGTAGTTCTTGACCTGCAGCGCGATCTGCGTGCGGACGTGAGTGCACCGCTGCCGCAGGCGCGCGCGCGAGCTGCTACCTTGTGCATTTGCGACACCGGCTCGGGCGGCGTGGTGATGTTGCTCGACTTGTCGATCTTGCGCACGATGAACGGCGTCGACATGGTCTGCGACAGCGTGCTCTGCAGCACGACCTCCATCCCGTACGACACGACCATGTCCTCTGCGTCGGGCCGGGTCAGCCTCTGCACGGCGCCTGAGCAGCCCCGCTCGCACCGTTGTCGTGGCCGACCACGCGGAACAAGAACACGTCGCTGCAGACGGCGCGCGTGGCAAAGTTGCCGTTATCCGTCACCAGGAACCTCGTGTTGGCCTGCGCGCGCACACGCATCAGAGGCAAGCCACGGCCGGCCAGCTGTGGCCGCACCGTCTGCGACCGCTGCCGGTTGAAGAACGACACAGGCGTGGTGGTGCGAATGCAGTTCACTGCGTTGCGCAGGCATGAGCGGCGCCCCCGCGCGCGCGTTTCAACGACGACGACGACGACGCACGGTCCATATTGCGCGACTGCTGCTTCTTCTTTGACGGCTTGGAGACGATGCGGATCGGCTGCGAGGTGAACTCGGCCACGGCATGGTCGCGCAAGAAGATCTGTGTGTACGCGCGCGCCCCGTCAGGACCGAGCGTGCGCCGCGCGCGTGTGCCAGTGCACTGGCCTTGAGCGTGAGTGTGATGGACTTGGAGTGGCTCGCGTCGCTGATGTACACCTGCTTGAACGTGGCCCGCCCGACGTAGTCAATGACAAAGTCCGTCGAGTACTCGCTCTCGTCCGAGTCTGGCGCGGGCCGTCAGCGGGCGCGAGCAGACACGCGCCCGCACGCACAGAGGCGCATCTGCGGCACAGACGTGTCGTTGTTGCTCCACATGCGGCCCTCGATCGTCACAGTCGGCGGCGGGCACATGAACCTTGCGCCGGCGACCCGTCAGCCGCGCGCGTGGCGGGCCGAGGGCAGGCGCTCGCGCACCGCTTCTCGCCGCTGTAGGACTTTTGCACGACGCGCGGGTAGACGAAGGTGATCGTGCAGCCGATATCGCGGTTGCGGAGGAACTGTTGGACGAGCGCGCTGCGGAACGAGCCGTCAGTGCATCGTACGGGCCGCGTCGTGTGCACGCGCACAGTTGGCGCCGCGTGCGCGGGTCATCCAGGCGAATGGGCCTGCGAGGCGCGCGGCCGGGTGAGCACCGCGCTAGCCTCACCCGCACAAGCAAACGCACTGCGCCTCGCCACCCGGCCCGGTCTGCCAGGTGGTCACGCGCTGAATCGGCCGCAGCCAGGCGCCGGCCGGCCCGGACGGCATGCTGGACGAGCGTGACACCGGGCCGTAGTCTGCGTTGGGCGCACCTGCAGCGGCGGCCGCACGTGAGTTGAGCGACGACGGATGGGCCCATCGTGCGCGCCTACCGGAGGCGTCGTTCGCGGGGGCGACGTACGGCGCGGCGGGTGCCAGCGGGGCAAAGCCCGGCTGCGGCTGCGGACGCATGGGCGGGGGCTCGGCCGCGAAGCGCTGCTGCTGCGCGGGTTGCTGCGACGGCTGGCCCATGCCCCAGTCGCTCACGCGGTTGCCGCCCGCCGAGACCGTGCCGGGGCCGTAGGCGACGACAGGCATGTTGCCGGGGCTCGAGAAGAGGTTGTGGTGCGGCGGGAGGGGCGCGACGGCACCAGGTCCAAAGACGGGCGTCGAGTCGTCGTGGCGATGGCCGGCGTGCCACGGGTGCGTCTGCGCCTGCGCCTGGGCGCTCTCGCGTCGCATGACGTCCAGGTACGCGTCATACTCGCGCTCATGCTGCTCGTGCTGCTGCGGCGGCGGCGGGTGCTGCGGCTGGTGCTGCGGATACTGCTGGTACGGGTGACGCTGCTGAGGGTACTGCTGGTGCTGGTACTGCGAGCGCTCGAATGCTTGCTGCCTTTCCTGCTCAAATAGATGCTGGATCTGCTGCTGGCGCAGCTGCTGGTTCATGGCCTGCTGCTGATGGCGCAGCTGCTGGTTCAGCTCCTGTTGCATCCTCTGTTGTTGCTCGATCCTCAGCGGCGTCACGCCGCCGCGCGAGGCCGCGCCCGCGGCGGACGCGCCCGAGCTCGAGCCCGACGACGACGGTGGCGTGGCGAAAATGGCCCCGCGCTGTTGACAGCTGCTGAACAGGCCCGGCGCGCTGGTGCTAGCTGAGCTGCTGTTGGCGCTGGTCCCGATCGTGAGCGCGGGCGGGGAGACCTCGCCGCGCCGGCGCTTGCTCTGCGACTGCAAATGCAGCTGCGGCACCTGCTGGTTGAGCAGTTGCAGCTGGCGGTCATCATCGGCGCCCGCGGCGTCGTCCGATGGCCCGTGCGGCGAGGGCGAGAGCGCGGGCGTGGACCAATTGGATGACGAGCTGGCATCGCTCGAAAAGGAGCCGCGCGTGCGGTACGAGATGGGCTGGGCGGCCGGGGCCGCGCCGCGCTTTATGCCGGCGCTGTCGAGGGCCGCGGGCGCCAAGGCGACGTTGATGGAGATGCTGCTGCTGCTGCTGCCGCTGCCGCTGCCGCTGCTGCTGACGATGCCGCTGCTGCTGCTGCTCACGCTGCTGATGGACGAGTGGCGCGAGCCGGGCCACTGGTACGGCGAGGCGCGGTCGGCGCTGCCACGGTGCTGGTCGAGCGGGCGGGGGGCGGCGTTGGCGGCGGTCGTGGTGAGCAGGTCTAGCGTCCCGGACGGGCCGGCGCCGGCGCTGGCGCTGTCGGCCGGATCGCGCTGCCACATCGGGTCGGCGCTCGGCTGCGGTGCGTCCGTGCCGGACGCGAGGAGCATCGCTGTGCCGGTCGCGGCCGAGACGGCGGAGGCGGACGGGCGGCGCGTGGGCGACGTCGGCTCGGTCGTGTTGACAGCACCGCGATGCGCGGCCGGCAGGGCTGTGTGCCGCTGCGGCGCGGGCGATGGACTAGGGTCGTCGTGGGGCTCGGCGGCGGGCTGCACGGATGCGGGGTGCGAGAGCGCGGCGGATGCGGCGGGCGGGGGCGGCCCGTGCATCGATCTGCCGTCGCGAGCGCGACGAAGGCGAAACGTCAGTGCGACGGCGCGTTTGAGGCCGCGTCACCGAACGCGCGGACGCGCCGCCGCCCCCGCGCGTCCCGGCCCCGGCTCGCACGCCGCTGCCGCGTGGGAAAAACGGCTGCCTCCGACCGTGCGCACGCCGCGGTGTCGGCAGCCGCGCGCGTGACAGGCGACGTCGCCCGGCCGGCACAAAGGAGGCGGTAAGGCCTCCACAGCAAGGCAGCACAGCCGACCCCGCGCGCACAGGCCACAAAGGCGCCCGCGCGCGCTCGCGGCCGAAGAGGGAAGGACGAGGGAGAAACGAGGGGGAAAAAAGCGGGCAGAGGGCGGCGCCGCAACGCGCAACACGCGAACGACAGCATGACAGACAGTACAAAACAGCGGCCGGTCCCTGGCGGCGGCGGCGCACAGGCCACGCATTAAAACTGCGGGTGCGAGTGATGCGCCACGGCCGCGCGTACGCGTGAAAGACGCACGCTGAGTGCGGCGTGTGCGGCGGCGCGAGGGGGGGTCCGCCGCTCTCAGGCGCGAAAGAAAAAAACCCGGTCAGCGTGCGTCAGCCCGCCCCACGTCGTCACCCCGGCCTGGCCCGTCCAGCCCGGCGCAGCCACCCAAACCGTGGAGGGAGACGCGCGCGCGGCGCACTACCAAGGAAGGAAATTTGTTGTCACCGTGTGGGGGGTGCGGGCCGGGGTGTGGGGACGAGAAAGACAGGGCAGCAATGCTCGGAAAAAGCTCTGAGACAAGTATGCGACCGCTTCGCGACGCGGCGTTTCAGCCTGCCAAGCGCCCGTGCGAGCCGCGGCCAGCGCCAGGCCGATGCGCGCCGCCGCCGCCGCCGCGCCCCAAGTGTATCGCACCCGCGCGCGTGCACCCGGCAGCGCCCAGATCTCGCGCCAGGCCCTGTGGCGCGACGGAAATTAAAGCGAGAGCCCGGTCTCACAGCTGCACCGGAACTCAGGCCAGATCGTGCGGAACAGCGCGCGCCATTCGAGAAGCAAACAGACACGCTCGAGTGTCACACGCCACCGTTGTCATGCGGGCGCCGTGCGTCATGCGGGCGCCGTGCGTCGCGTGCCAAACAGCCGCGCGCGCGGGGCGACGGGCACAGAGGCGCTCGCGGGCGGCGCCGTGGGCGCTGGCGCCGCCGCCGTCGCTGATGCTGACGCGGCGCCGGACACCGTTGCTATGCCGGGCCCGCCGGGCCGAGATGCGAGGTGGTTCTGAGGCGGCGGGCGTAGCGATCAGCCACGCGGCGCACGTGAAAGGATCAGCTCGCGCATGCGCGCACCGGGTGGGCCGCTTTCACGCGCGCAATCACGCCACCACCGTCCTGCGCCGCGGGCGACGACGACGACGACGACGATGCCGGCACCGAGGGCGGCTGAGATCCGGGCGAGGGCGAGATCTCGGCGGCACGCACGCGCGGTGCTGACAACGTGCGGGTCAGCATGCACACGCCGCCGCCGGTGCCGCTCAGACGCACGCGCCCGCACGAGCCGCACGTCCGCGTCGTGGCTGCCGCTGCCGCTGCTCACGCCCGCGCTGCCACTGCCGATCGGGCTGCCCGCCGGTGCTGCGCCCGCCATCGGCGCCGGCCAGACCTGCGCGTGACTGTGTCAGCGGCGCACCACGCGCGCAGGCCTAGGCAGCGCGCACGCCTTGACGAAGCGCTTGTAGTTGCGCGAGCGCACGCCGCCGCTCTCGCTGTTCTCGACCTCGGGTGGGCCGTCGGGCGCGACGATCAGGTCCTTTACAAACACGACCACCGACCCGCCGGCCCTCGGCAGCTCGCTGGCCCTGCAACCGTGCGTGTGTGTGTCAGCAAGCGTGCTCGTCACCAAGCCACGCGCGCACTCGGCGTTCATCATCTGCGCCGCGTCGGCCATCGGCAGCGGTCCGCGCCCGCGCTTGCCGCTGTGCGCTTGCGCGCGTCAGACGCCGCGTCCGCCGTGCGCGCACACCAGCCACGCACACAAACGCCGTGAGATCCTCTGCAGGCGCAACCTCCAGGGCCGCAGGCGCTGGTGCGGCCTGGCGCGGCGCAGCTGTGACGGTGACCGGCTGCGGAGTGGGCGGCACGTCGGCTGCACGCTGCTTCTTGGCAGGCGGCGGCGCGGTGGCCGGTGCTGGCGCTTCCTCGACCAGGGCGGGCCGCTTGGCCGGTGCGCGCACGAGCGGCACGGGCACGAGCACGGTCGACAGCGGCACGAGGCTGCTCAGCGGCTCGGCGCACGCGACGATCTTTGGGATGAGGTGCGGGCTGCTCAGCGCGGGCGTCCACCTGAGGGCCGCGCCGTCAGTGTGGGAAGCGCGCTCGCACGTCGCATACCGTGCATCCAGCCCCTCCGTCGCCGGGCCAAACACAAAGACGCGCCCGGCCGGCACACCTGCCGCCGCCGCCACGGCCGCTGGTGCCGCGCCGGAGGGCACGGTCTCGATACGCGCCCCGGCGAGCGCGAGGAAGGCAAACTGCTGCGCGTCCTGCGCTGCGCGTGAGTACCACACGCCGCGCGGTGTGTGCCGGCGCACTTTGTCGTTTGCAAACAGGAGCAGACTCCCGGCAAAGAGTGCGCGCCGACGTGGCTGCGGCGCCAGGTCGATGTCGGCGGGCAGCTCGGGCGCGACGGGCGGGCGGAATCTGCGTGCGCGCTTTTGAGCAAGCATGGGGGCTGCCGGGCGTGTCACGCACGCGCTCTCGGCCGGCCATGCGCTGGGCGGCTGCGTGCGTGCGAGCTCGTCGATGTACGCCGGCGTGACGACTTGCGCCCCGACGATGAGCGCCGCCAGCAGCTGAGCGCGCGCAACGGCTAAGCCGCAGCCGCGAGAGCGCGTCGACGGCGCACACCTTGGCCGTGAACTGCACGCGCGTAACGACGAGGTGTGTGCACGCGTCGGTCACGTCCGACAGCACGTCGATGTCTGCGCGTCGGCGGCGCAGCGGACAAGTCAAGCTCAGAAGCAGCTCACGCACGATACACGCGCCGCACCGAGTCCATGCGCTGTCGCGACCAGCCCGTCGCGCAGCGCCGCCTGCTGCTTCCCGATGCCGGAGATGCACACGGCGATGCGCGCGACACTGCGCCCGCGCCCCGCACGTGAGCCGCACGCAGCACAAGTTGCGCGCCGCACGTGAAGACGCAGTCGTCGCCGACGCCGAGACGGACGACGCTGCCGTGGCGCAGCAGCACGGGCACGCCCTGGGCGATTTGCTGCTGCGTCGCCGCGGAGACGATGAGATGCGTGCCGAACATGGAGCCCTGATCGGCCGCCTCGAGCGCGCCGGCGCCGGTGTCGCGCAGTACGACGTGCCGCCGCGAGACCGACTTGAACACGTTGCCGAGCGCCACGTCGCATTCCTTGCGCCCGACGCTGACGGCCGCGCCGGGGCGCACGACGACGACGGCGGGCTGCGGCGCGAGCGGCGACGGCGCGGCTGCGGACGGCGCCAAGATCGTCGTCGGCGCGCGCCACTGTGTCACACAACCCCTGCCATACCTGTCAGCAGCCACATCGTCGCACGTCCCGGTGTGAAGTGTGACACGCGCCGCATACATAGCCATGGTGCGCACCGGCTTCGCGTCGCGCGACTCACGCGGGCGCGCCGCCCGCAGGTGATGCAGAACTACGGCCGCGTTGCGGTCTACCAGGGCGAGACGGCGCGCGGCGACGTCGCCGCCAACATCGCCACCGTGCGCGACGTCGCGCAGCAGGTCCGCGCGCGAGACGCGCACACCGTCGTCTTCCCGGAGCTGTTCCTGGCCGGCTACGACCTCGGCGCCGAGGTGTGGCCGTGCGGTTGCTACGGACAGCTGCGACTGACGACGATCGCAGCGCCTGCGCGCGACCGCCGTGGCCGCCGACGGGCCCGAGATGGCCGAGCTGGCCGCGATCGCGCGCGGCGCGGGCGTCAATCTGATCGTGCCGTACTGCGAGCGCAAGGACGGCCGGGTGCGCGGGTCGACGCGCCGCTGCAACATGATCCTCACACGCCGCGTGCGCAGTACTACAACGCCGCGGCCGTGCTCGACCTGACCGGCCGGCTGCTGTTCAACTACCGCAAGGTGTGAACGACGACGCACACGCTCGCTGCGCGCGTTGACTGTGCGCCGCAGTGCCACCTCTGGTCGAGTTACGAGCGCGATGTGTTCACGCCCGGCGTGGCCGAGGACCTGCGCACGTTCCGCCTGCCGCCGCACAACCTCGTCTGCGGCATGATTATTTGCTACGACGTCGAATTCCCCGAGCCCGCGCGCGCCCTGGCCTTGTGCGCTCGCCCGTGTGCCCCGCGTGCGCGCGCCCGTGGCACTCACCAGCCGCACGCGCGTGGTAGGCAGGGCGCGCAGCTGCTGTTTGTGCCAACGGCGCTCGGTGAGGGCCCTGTGGAGGAGAACGTGCCGCTGCACGTGGTGCCGACGCGCGCGATGGAGAACCAGTTCTACGTGGTGCGGGCTGCGGTATGAGCAGCGACCAGAGCTACGCTCACAACACATGCACGCGCACAGGCGTACTGCAACTACCCGTACAACGCGACGACCCCGGGCGCGCTCAACATCCGCTGGTGCGGCCGCAGCGCGATCGTCAACCCGCTCGGCTCCGACGTCGAGCGGGCGACGCGCGATGAGACGCGCCTGCTTGTGGGCGAGATCGACCTGGCCGAGTTCCTCAGCCTGTTTGCGCGCAACCCGTACATGGACGACCGGCGGCCGGCGCTGTACGGGGCGCTGACGGCGTCGTCGTCATCATCGTGAGGCTGTTTGTGCACGTCTGTCCCCCC
>CALSCO010000688.1:0-39384 GCA_943704415.1 Parvularia atlantis | reverse complement strand
CCCCCCCCCCCCCCCCCCCTCGCCGCTCAGTCACGCGCCGCTAGCAGCCCGCGCCGCACCCGTTGGCCTTCCACTGCTGGTAGACGTGCAGCAGCGTCAGGTGGTCGCTCTCGGCCACGAGGAACTTCTCGCGCATGTTGTCGCTCTCCTCCTCGCGCTCGCGCGGGCGGTAGAAGATCGTCGGCACCGACAGGCACGAGACGATCGTCTGCGTCGCGCGTCTGAGCGGCCGCACGCTGGCAGCACGGCGCGGCACGCCGCACCACAATCTCGGCCGTGCACCCGAGCTCCTCGCCCACGATGACCATCTTGGACAGCGACGGGTCGAGCGGGAACTCGATCATGCGCCGGCCTGCAACGTGCCGCACGCGTGCGTTAGCGCACACGGCTGTCGCCCGTCGGTGCGCACCGACGGGCGTGAGTTCGCCCGTGTTGTCGAGCGCCCCGAGCGTCCACAGCTGGTACATCGACGTGAGGATGTTGTCCTGTCGGGGCGCGTGAGCGAGCGAGCACCCGCGCGCAACGGCGCGCACCTGCGGCGGCGGGTCCAGGAAGTCAAACTGCAGCAGGTCCTTCACGCCGAGCGACTTGAGCAGCAGCACGACGTTGGCCAAGTTGGTGCGCTGGATCTCCGGGATCGTGTTAGGGAAGAGGTCGTGCCGGTATGCGTGCTCGGTGTACAGCCGGTAGCACGTCCTGCCCACGCAGCAGGCTGTCAGCACCCGTCCACGCTGCCGCCCTGCGCCGCGCACGCACCCCGGCCCCGTGCGGCCCGCACGCCCGGCGCGCTGGTTGGCGTTGGCCTGCGAGATCGGGTACACCTGCAGCGCATCCATGCCGATCTTGGGGTTGTACGTCTTGAGCTTGTAGTAGCCCGTGTCGACGACAAACATGATGCCGTCGACTGCGCGCGCGCCCGCCAGCTCAGACCGCGCCGCGTGCGGGGTGGTCGCGGGGCACGCACCCGTCAAGGACGTCTCGGCGATGTTGGTCGCGACGATGCACTTGCGCGCGTTGTCGGGCGCGCGCTGGAAGATCTTGGCCTGGAGGTCGGCCGGCAGCTGCGAGTAGATCGGCAGGATCGCGAGCGGCGGCGCGTCCTCAAGCTGCCCGAGGCGTTCTGGCGCGGCGCTTGAGCACGCGCTGCACACACGCCACGCGCGGGCACGCTCGTCGCACCGGCCACGACCTCGCACGTCGTCTCAATGTCCTCCTGGCCCGTCATGAACACGAGGATGTCGCCCTGCTGCCCCGACAGGTGGATCGCGCAGACCTGGCGTGCGCTCGGCCCGTCAGCGCGCCTCCTCCTCTGCGCGACCAGCGGCTGCGCGCCTGCTTCACGGCCGCGTCCACGTAGTCCTCGCACGGGTTCTTCGAAAACAGGATGTCGACCGGGAACGTGCGCCCGGGGATCGTGAACACGGGCACGTCGCCAAAGAACTTGGCAAACTGCACGCGGCCGCACGTTTCAGCAATGCGCAGGCGGCAGCGGCCAGGGAACGCACACCTTCTCCGCGTTCATCGTGGCCGACGTGACGATCAGCTTCATGTCTCTCCTGCGCGAAATGACTGCGGCGCGCGTCAGCTGCGTGCCACCGCACAGCCGCACGCGCGCGCACCCTTTTTCAGCAGGCCGAGCAGCACGTCCGTGTGCAGCGAGCGCTCGTGCGCCTCGTCCATGATGATCGCGCTGTACTTGTCGAGGTCGCGCTCCTTGGCGCTCAGGAACTCACGCAGGAGCACGCCGTCGGTCATGTCTGGCGCGCGCACGCGGGGTCAGGCCCGAGCGTGCAGTCAGCCAGCGCGTGGCGTACACTTGATGATCGTGTTCTCGGACGTGCAGTCCTCGAAGCGGATCGAGTAGCCGACGAGGTCGCCGAGCTTGCACTGGCAGTGCACGCGTCACGTGTCACGCGCCTGCCCGGCCCCGCCGCGCGTCTGCGAACGCACCTCCATCTCCTCCGACACGCGCTTGGCGACCGACATGGCCGCCACGCGGCGCGGCTGCGTGCACCCGATCAGGCCGTACGTCCCGTAGCCGTCCTCGTGCAGGTACTGCGTCAGCTGCGTCGTCTTGCCTAGGGCACGCGCGGATGAGCCGCGCCCGGCCACGGCACGAGCGCGTCTATGACGCACCAGAGCCAGTCTCGCCCACGACGACGACGACTGCGGTGCGCATCGCGCCTCAGACGCCACGCGCACAAGCAATGCGCGCTGGCACCGCACCCTGGTTCTCGCGGATGATGCGCAGCAGCTCGTTGCGCACCGCAAACGCCGGGAGGTACTCGCGCTGCGCCGAGCGCCGCGTGAGTGCGCGTGCCAGCGACGCAGCTGGGCCCGGCACACCTGCTCCTTCAGCGTCTTGGAGCGCGCAAACGACGACACGGCCTCATTCTTATCCTTCATGTGCGTCGAGAACTGTGAGTCGTGCTTGTACTCGGCCTCGTCCTGCGCCGCGCCTGCACGGCGCACGCGCTCAGCGCCAGCACCGTCGCGCAGCCGCGACGCACCCTTGGTCTGCGCGCCCTCCTCCTTTTGTACGCCCATGAGCGCGCCCAGCCGCGTGCCGGCGAGCTCCCAGAACTTGCCGTTGGCCTGCACGCCGTGTCGGCAGGCTGTGCGGCGCACACAGCAAGGCAGGCTGTCCGCACCTTGGACCGCTCGCGCTGCACGCGCTTCTCGCGCACGAGCTGCGAGCCCTTGCGCGAGAACAGGGCCATGTCGCTCGTTGGGTCCTGTGTTGCACGCGACTCGTCAGTGACATCAGCGCGCTGTACGGCGTCGCGCGTACCTTGATCGGGATAACCGGGTCGAGCTGCTGCGTGTACACGATGCGCCCGTCGAGGAATGGCGGCTTGAGGTCGTGCACGAGCAGGTGCACACGGACCTGTGCGCCGGCACACGTGCTGTCTGTCAGCGGCAGATGCGACACACAGTGCCGGTGCACCTCCTCCTCTGTCTCAAAGTCCGTGTCGACGCTCGTGCGCTGCACCACGCCCGAGACGAGCATGCGGCTTGTTTCCCACGCCTCGTTGTCCCGGTTGAGCTGCTGCTGGCGCATCGACAGCTTCTTCTACAGGGCGCACGGTGCACGTGCGGCTCAGCTGGTGCGCGTGCCATCGCACAACACGCGCGCACGATCTGCCGCTTGGCCAGCTCCTGCTCCTTGCGCGCAAAGTACTCGTCGTGCTCGGCGAACGGATTGTGCGCCTCGTCGACGACCTGGAGCGCGCGGCGACCGATCAGCCCCGCCGCACGAAGCGCCGCCTCGCGCACCGTCTCCTCCTCGCGGTCGCTGTACCACTCGCGCTCGAGCTTGAGCTGCTCCTCCTCCCACATGCGCTTGTCGAGGCCCTTTTGCCAGCCGAGGCGCTGGCCCGCGGGTACCGCAGATGCTGTTGGCCCCGGAGAGTGTATGAGCTGCGCGCGCAGCCGTCCGAAGCGCGCGGCGCACCTGCTGGCCGCCCCAGCGCATCGCGCTCCTTGACCATGTCGGGGTCGTTCCAGCTGCCGTGCACGGCGTCCTCGTCCGTCAGGCCCTGCGGCGCACGCGCGGTCAGGCGTGACGCGCTTGTGTGTGCGTGCGTGTGCTCACCGGGCCAAAATCGCCGTAGGACGACGAGATGCGCGGCGTCGCGTTCTCCCACCCGACCGGGGCCTTTTTGACCGTGTCGTCGCGCTCAAACTGCAGCGACGGTGTGACGTTGCCCGACCAGGTCGAGAACGAGCCCGTGGCGCTGCCGGTGCTAGAGCCCGGCCGGCTCGGCGTGCCCAGCCTCGCGCGCTCGCGCGGCGTCTCCTCCCACTCGCTGCGCCGGACGACCTCGCGGTCGCGCAGCCGCTTGTCGGTCGCCATCGCCTCGCGACTCAGCGGTCGTTTGAACTCTGTACGTCTGCACGTCAGCTCGTACGACACGGCGCGGCACAACGGCGCACGCGAACCGTTGTGAGTCGGTGCGGGCGTTTGGTCGCGCTCGCGCGAATCGCGCTCGCGGTACGGCTCACGCTCTCGCTCGCGGTTGCGGTCACGCTCGCGCTCGCGGAAGCGATCGTGCTCGCGGCCGCGGTCGCGGTCCCGCTCGTGCTCGCGGAACGTGTCGTGGTCGCGGCCACGCTCGCGGTCGCGCTCGCCGTCACGCTCGCCGGCACGTGCGCGCTTGCCGCCCGGCACCTCGCGCTCGCCGTCGGCCTCGCGCTTGGCCCGCTCGCGCTCGGCCTGCTCCTGGCGCTTGCGCTCGGCGAGGGCGTCGAGACCGAGGAGCGAGCGGTGCTCGTTGGCCGGGTCGGTGCCGTTGCTGCTGACGCTGCTCGTCTCGTCGGCCGGCGCGACCGGTGCGCCGCCGTCGTGCACGTGGGGGGCGCCGCTGCTGCTGTGCGGCAGGAAGAGCCCGCCGCGCAGCTGCGGCGCCTCGAGGCGCTCGTGAGCACCAAAGCCGGTCGGCCCGGTGAACGGCGTGCTCGCGGCCGGCACGGGCTGCAGGCCGGGCGCGGGCGCGGCCTCCTCCTCGTAGCTGGTGATCTTGACGTAGAGCACCTCGAGGAAGTCGTGGCGCAGCTTGCCGTACGCGGCGCAGGCTGCGGGCGCGCGCAAGACGGTCACGCTGCTGGCAAGAGCGGTCCGTGCGCGCGCGTCTGGCGCACCCTCGACAAACTGTGCGGCGACCGACGCGGCGCGCGCCGCGTGGATGACCTTCTTGGCCAGCAGGTGGTTCGGGTTGCCCGGCAGGTTGAGCGCGCGGCTGACCTCGAGCGCGACCTGCTCCACGAGCGCCGCGGGCGGCTCGAGCGACGCCGCGACGCCGCTCGACACTCGACGCGCCATGCTGGAACTAGCCTGGCTCGGCATTGCTGGGAAGTTCCCTGTGCCGAACCGGCCGCTCCCCGTGCGCCCGCCCAGTGCAACCGCAAGCGCAGCCGCGAACCATGGCGTCCAACTGGCGGCGGCGCGCCGAGCAGTTTGAGAAGTGGCGCGGCGCGGTCTACTGGTTCAGCCTCATCTTCCTGGTGCGCGTCCGCCCGTTGCCTGACCAGAGCGAGCCGCCGAACGCGCGACCGCGCGCGTCGCACAGGGCACCGGCTGCGTGCTCATCGGCTTCTCGACCTGGGCGTTCCTGGCCAACCCGCTCAACGTGCTCGCGTCCATCCTGCCCGTCTGTGCGCCGCCGCTCGCCGCCGGGCCGCGCGCGCGCTCCTCACACTTGACGCCGCAGCTTTTATCGTCATCGGCGTGTTCATCTTCGCCGTCTCGTTCCTCGGGTGGTACAGCTCCACGCGTGAGAGCGCGCGGCTGATGGGCCTGGTGAGCGCGCCGTGCTGTCCGCCCACCCGCACGCTGACGCTGACGCCGCCGCCGCCGCCGCCGCCGCCGCCGCCGCCGCCGCCGCAGTACATCTTCACCCTCGTCGTCAGCATCTGCGTCGTGTTCTCGCTCACGGTCATCACGTTCTACTCGGACGAGCAGCAGGTGCTGCGCGCCGCGTCGTGCGAAGGGGGAGGGGCGCGGCCCGTGCTCACGGTGCGGCGGCGCGGGGCGCGCAGATCAACGTCAGCCTCTACGAGGCCTGGCAGAACGAGTACGCCAAGGGCGACACGACCGCGTCGAGCCTGTACGCGATCGAGTCGAACGTGCGCTGCGGCGGGCGCGGGGCGCGACCAGCTGCGCGCTGCTGACGCCGTCCCGCCAGTACTTTTGCTGCGGCTTTTGGAACGTGACAGACTTCCCCGTGCCGAGCAACTGCGTCGAGCTACTCACCGTCGGCGACGACGCGCCCACGGAGGGGTGCCAGGAGCCGCTGTACGCGATCAACTTCGAGGCGCTCAACGACGTGAGGATAACGGGACTGGCGGCGAGCTTTGTGCAGGTGCGCCGCCGCACACACATCAGCGCTGCTGCGTTGTCCCCGCTGACACGCACGGCGCATAAGCTGCTCGGCCTCGTGTTTGCGTGCCTCGCCATGCACTACGCGCCGACGAAGCGCGACCGCGAGGAGCTGCTGAATGAGGAGACCGAGCGACTCAACGAACAGTGGTCGGCGACGAGGTAACCCTGGCGGCCGCCCCAGAGCCTTGCTAGAGCATCGATCGATCCGCTTCGCAGCCCGCAACCCCCACCTGCCAGAGACAGCGCCCGTTTTCCCTTTGTACAGCGCGCGCGCGCGCACAACGCCCATCACTTGGACTTCTTCTTCGGCGTGGACGACTGCGCCGCCGCGCCCTCGCCGTCGTTGAACATGGTCGCGAGGCGCTGCGAGATGTCCGTGCCACCCGCGCCGCCGCCCTGAGCATGCGCGCGCGCGCGTGAGCTGGGCCTGTGCAGGCGCGAGGCTGCACCGTCACGCCGCGGAGCATCTGCGCCTGCTGCTGCTGCGCCTCCTTGAGCGCCTCGGGGTCTATGCACGGCCGGCCGGTGCGTCAGGCGGCAGCACAGGGCTGCCATGCGGCGTCGCGCACCCATGCCCTCGGTCAGCTTGGGCAGGATGTAGGCCATGCCGAACATGACCGCGACCATGATCATCATCGGGTTGCCCAGGAACGACATCGCGTTCCAGCCCTCGCGTTTCTGCGACGGCGCGGCACTCAGGCGTGGCGATGCACCAGGCGCGAGCGCACGACCGCACCACAAAGTACTCGAGCGCCGCCCGCGCCTCCATCCGCACCGGGTACGGCAGCTCCTGCGCGGTGGCGTCGTCGGCGCCGAGCTGCACCAGCGTCACGCGCGGCTTGGTCTTCTCGCTCGCGGAGAAGTCGACGCGCAGCTGGCGCGGCGCGTGAGCAGCCCTAGCGCCCCTCGACCGTGGTGGGTGCGCGCACCTTGTCGAACGCGTGCGTGACGCACTGGACCTCGAGCACATGCACGCCCGAGGGCACGTTGTTGCTGAGCGTGCGGCGCGCTCAGCCACCCCGCGCACGCGCACGTGCACACGCCAGCGCCCGCCGCACATGGCGAAGCTGCCGTCCTCGCGCACAAAGCCGACATACTCGCCGCCATTGAGCACGACGCGCGTGCTCGCGGGTAGCGTGGCGACGTCTGCGGCGCGGCCGTCACACACACTAGCAAGCGCGGGTGCAGCACGCGCGCACCGACGAGCAGGTGGTTCCGCACGAGCCGGCCCTCGAGGCGGCCGCGGTCGGCGGCGGCGGCGAGCGCCCCCGCGACGAGCGCGGCCAAGACGAGGAGGACTGCGCGCGCTGCCATGCTGGGTGTCACGTGGGTAGGACGCGCGGCCAATCGCTTTGTGTCAGACTGCCACGTGCCGAGCCATGCGCGCCGCCGTCGCCCTCGCCCTGCTCGCCCTGTTCGCCGCCCCGGCCGCGGCCGTGCGCGTGCTCGTCATCGGCATTGACGGCCTCGGCGGCGTGCGTGCGGCGTGCGATGCGCGCGACGCGCGAGGCTGAGCGGCGCGCGCGGGGGCGCAGGACTGGCTCGCCACTGCCAACGCGCCCGTCATGAAGGGCCTGATCGCCAACGGCACGGCGACGCTGCAGATGCAGGTGCGTGCGGGGCGCGCGCGCGTGTGCAGCGCGACAGCAACCAACGTGCCCTGTGCACGCGCAGAACGTGATCGGCACGAGCAGCTCGCAGAACTGGTTCTCGATGGTCGGCGGCGCCGGTCCCGACCAGCACGGCGTCTACACCAACGGCTGGGAGCGCGGCGACTCGGTGCAGACGCCGTCCATGTTCGCGGTCTTGCGCGAGCAGGTGCCCTCGGCCAAGATCGGCGCGTTCTACCACTGGTCCGCGCCCGTAGACGCGCTTGATTGCGGCTCACTCGCGCGGATGAAACACGCCCAGGAGCGGCTTCGGGCGCCTGATCGAGGACGAGCCCGTGCTCGACATCAAGCAGAGTCCCGGCAACGAGCGCCAGACAACCGACGCGGCCATCGCCTGGGCCAAGGCCGAGCGCCCGGACATGCTCTTGTGCGCTCGGTCTGCCAGGCCGCGCGGCTCTGCTCACCGCCGCGCGCGCGCGCAGCATCCACCTCGACCACGTCGACGGCGCGGGCCACGGCTCGTTCTGGGGCTCGCCGACGTACTTTGAGGCACGCTGCCCCCTACCTGCGCCGCGCGGGCTCACGGGCACGAGCAGGCGATCGAGTATGCGGACCAGCTCGTCGGCGAGGTCGTCGAGGCGTACCGCAGCGTGGGCCTGTGGGATGACACGGTGATCCTGATCTGCGCCGACCACGGTGGCGGCCAGAACGGTGCGTGAGAGTGCGCGCACAACCGCGCAGGCAGCTGAGTGGGCGAGCAGGCGGCCACGGTCGCGACGCGCAGCCGTTCCGCAACATCCCGTGTGTCACGGACGCGTGAGACGCGTAAACAAGCGGTTTTGACTGGCCGCGCCTCAGCTTCATCGTCAGCGGCTACCGAATCAACAACAACCAGACAATCGCGCGCGAGGTCCGCGTGTACGACCTCAGCGCCACCGCGATCGCCGTGCTCGGCCTGCGCGCGCCCGACAGCTGGATCGCCACACCCGTGTACGAGGCCCTGCGTGGCTACGTGCCGCCGTCGCCGCCGGCCGGCGAGCTGCGCGTACAACTCGTGAGCCAGTTCACGCGCGTGTACGACACATCGGGCGAGATCAACGTCGCGCTGCAGTCGCACTCGATCTGGCGGGTGCGCGTGCGTGACTGGCATGCGCGCCACGTAGGCCCTGACGCGCGCCCAGCCCGTGGCGCCGGCTGGCTACGTGCCGCTCGGCGACGTCGTCGTACAGGGCTACGAGTGCGTTTCTAGCGCGCACACTGACGGCGGCTCGCAGCTGACACGCGTACGCGCGCCGGACAGCGCCCCGACTTACAGCGTGCCGGTCGTGTTTGACGACGGTGTGATCGTGCGCCAGCCGATCGCCTTTGAGCGCATCTGGACCAACGCCAGGTTCTTCATGCGCGAGTGCGCGGCGGGTGGCTGTCGCGCGCATCCCTCTCAGCTCACACGCGCACGCGCTCCACCAGGAACGACGTCACGTTGTGGCAGCCGCTGCCGCAGTACGGCGACGTGTGCATCGGCACGTTTGCGGCCGCCGACGGCTCGGACAAGGAGCCGCCGCGCTCGTCGCTGCGCTGCATCAACGCCTTCTTCGCGATCAAGGCGCGTGGTGGTGGCAGCGACGGGGCCGGCGGGCGCTGACGGCGCAGCAGGGCGAGGGCGTGAGCGCGGCGCGCAACGCTGGCTACAGTGACCTCGAGTACGGCTTTTGGATGTCGCTGTGGGAGGCCGTGAGCGCGACCGGCTCGGGCCTGGCCACGCACTCGTTCATCACGCGGCGCGACCTCAACGGCCCCGGCTACAACAAGTTTTACGGTGCGCCGTCTGTGTCGGCCTGTCTGCGTCGGCCCGTCTGCGGCTGACACACAACCGGCGCGCAGTGCTCGACACGAGCAAGGCCGTCGTTATCGCGTAGACGGTGCGCGTGTTTTGCGCCGCGTGCGTACGTGCAATGCGAGCCAGTGCGGTGTGCGTGGGACAGGAAGCAACGACACTCAAAGAGAACAGGGCAGAGGGCGGCCACCGCTCACTTCCGGTTGTACAGACGGCCCATCGCCGGGCCAACCTTCTTCTCGAGCGCCTTCTGCTTGGCGGCGATGTCGTTCTGCGGGGCCGGGCGGGGCACGCATGAGCACGAGCAGCGCGACAGGGGACTGGGCGCGCGCCACACCTTGTCGGCCGTCTCGTCCGTGTCGAGCCAGACGAGCGTCTCGTTGAGCGCCTCGGTCAGGGCATCAACGTCGCCCGACATCTTCAGGAGGACCTGAGGGTCGTTGAGCGAGTCCTGGACCTGGTAGATGTAGTGCTTGAGGCCGTCGCGGGCGGCGACGCGCTCGCGGTTCTTGCGGTCCTCCTCCTTGAACTTCTCGGCGTCGGCAAGCATGCGCGAGATGTCGGCTGAGGAGAGGCGTGCCGAGTCGTTCTTGATGACGATGTCGTTCTTGCGGTGTGTGCCGCGGTCCTCGGCCGTGACGTGGAGGATGCCGTTGGCGTCGAGGTCAAACGTGACCTCAAGCTCGGGCGTCTCGCGCGGTGCGGGTGGGATGCCCGTCAGCTCAAAGCGGCCGAGGAGGTTGTTGTCGCGGCACATGGGGCGCTCGCCCTCGTAGATCGGGAACTCAACCGTGGTCTGGCGGTCCTCGGTCGTGGTGAACACCTTCTTCTTGATGGTCGGGATGGGCGTGTTGCGCGGGACGACGACGGCCATCACGCCGCCCTGCATCTCCACGCCGAGCGACAGCGGCACGACGTCCAGCAGCAGCAGGTTCTCAGTCTTCTCGTTCTGCTTGCCCATGATCACGGCGGCCTGGACGGCGGCGCCGTAGGCCACGGCCTCGTCAGGGTTGATCGAGCGGTTGAGCGCCTTGCCCTTGAAGAAGTCCTGCACGACGCGCGGGCGGCGCGTGAGACGACCACAGCACGCCCCCCAACAAAAACAAAAAAAAGCAAGCGGCACCGCACCTGCAGCAGCGACTGGATCTTGGGGATGCGCGTCGAGCCACCGACGAGCACGATGTCGTCGACCGCCTCCTTCTTGTACTTGGCGTCCTTGAGCACCTTGTCGACCGGGTCGATGCAGCCCGTAAACAGGTCCATGCACAGCTCCTCAAACTTGGCGCGGGTGATCGTCGCGGCAAAGTCGATGCCCTCGAACAGCGAGTCGATCTCGATCGAGGTCTGCGTCGCGGCCGAGAGGTTGCGCTTGGCACGCTCGCAGGCCGTGCGCAGGCGCCGGACGGCGCGCGCGCTCTCGCTCAGGTCCTTCTTGTGCTTCTTCTTGAACTCGCCCTTGAAGTACTCGACCATGCGGTTGTCAAAGTCCTCGCCGCCCAGGTGCGTGTCACCGGCCGTGGCCTTGACCGTGAAGATGCCCGAGTCGATCGTGAGCAGGGACACGTCGAACGTGCCGCCGCCGAGGTCGAAGATGAGCACCGTGCGCTCCTTCTTCTTCTTGTCGTTGGCCGAGTCGAGGCCGTACGCGATGGCCGCGGCCGTGGGCTCGTTGATGATGCGCAGGACCTCCATGCCCGAGATGAGGCCGGCGTCCTTCGTGGCCTGGTGTGCGTGTGCGTGCGCGTGCGCGTGCGCGTCAGCCGTCACTGCGAGCCGGGAGCCGCAAGCACGGGCAACGCACCTGGCGCTGCGCGTCGTTGAAGTAGGCCGGCACGGTGATGACCGACTTCTTGACGGTCTTGCCCAGGTACGCCTCGGCCGTCTCCTTCATCTTGATCAGCACCATCGACGAGATCTCCTCGGGGCTGAACTCGCGCGTCTCCTTCTGGTACTCGACCTGGATGAACGGCTTCTCGTCCTTCTCAATCACCGTGAACGGCCAGTTGACCATGTCCTCTGCGCGCGTGCGTCGCGGCGGCGTGAGCGACCGGCGCGGGAAATAAACAATGGGCACGCGGCCGCACGCACTCTTCACCGACGCGTCGTTGAAGCGGCGGCCGATCAGGCGCTTGGCGTCAAAGACCGTGTTCTTCGGGTTCATGGCCGACTGGTTCTTGGCCGCGTCGCCGATCAGGCGCTCGTTCTCGGTGAAGGCGACGTACGAGGGCGTGGTGCGGTTGCCCTGTCGCGGCGCCCTCGTCAGCGGCCAACAGCGGGCACGGCGGGCACGGCGCGCACCTGGTCGTTGGCGATGATCTCGACGCGGTCCTGCATCCACACGCCGACGCACGAGTAGGTCGTGCCGAGGTCGATGCCGATGGCGCCGTCAAACTCCTCGAGGGTGGCCATGGGTGTGCGAGCGGGGGACTGCGAATGCCCGGGACTCTGCGTTGGCGCGCGCGCGCACGGCGGGGCGGGGTGAGACGGGCACCGTGTGACGCGCGGCGGCGGGCGGTCGCGCGCGGCACGAGGCGCGTGCGAGAGGCCCCGGGGAGGGCGAAGGAAGGAAAAAAAAAGTGAGGGACGTGAAGCGGCCACGCGGTCGCGCACATGGCCGGCGGGCGCATCACGCGCTTTGCAGCATGCCGGACGATGTGCTGACGTCCGACTCGGACGACGAGGCTGAAGCGCCCGCGCCGCTCTTTCGCGCGCGGCTGTACGGCGCCGAGGCGGACGAGGACGACGCGGACGTGCTAGTGGGTGCGCGCCCCGTGCGGCAGGTGCTCACAGCGCTGTGCGAGGGCGACCTCAAGTGGAAGGTGCGCGACTCGCGATGCGCATGGGTCGTGCGTGACACGCGCGCGCGTCACGCGCTCAGTGGGAAACCGCCGCGACCGCGCCCAGGGATGGCAGACCCCTCGCGACGACCGCGCTCGTCGTCGGCTTCAACGGGCCCGGCGAGCACGCGCTCGACGCCGTCTTCCCGATCAAGCGCCGCCTCGGCGCGCTGACCGTGCCGCCTGTGCCGGTGCGCGGCTGCGCCGTTCGTGTGCCGCGGCGCGCTCACGCCTCGCTTGCAGCACCTGTACGGCGAGGAGACGGCCGTCGAGGGGCAGCGCGCCAGCAAGGCGCCCGAGGACGCCGTGTGCGAGCTGTTCGGCGTGGACGAGCGCAACACGGCGCTGGTGATGCTGTGCCGCGGGCCCATCCCCGTCGAGCGCGCGTTCCACTGGGCGGCCGTGGTGATGGCGAGTGTGAGCCCGCAGAGGTGCGCCAGCGTGCGCTGCAGAGGGACGGCTGACGCGGCCAACAGTATCACGCTCCTCGAGTCGCTGCGTCCGGCCAGCTACATCGTCGACCGCGAGGTGATGCAGGAGGACGAGGCCGTGCCACCGCTGCTGCGCGTGCTGCACACGTCGTCGGCCGGGCGCGCGCCGATTGCGCCGTTCCTCGAGTCGCCCAACGTGGTCGAGGGCCCGAGCGCGGCGCTGCTGACGCACGTGCGTCGCGGCTGAATGTGGGCGAGCGTGGTCTTAACAACGAGCTTGTGCGCACATGCGGGCAGTGTCAGCTGCGCAACATCCCCGGGCGCATGTACCTCTCGCTGCTCGAGGCGAGGGACGCCGACGCGCAGATGACCCTGCCGACGCTGCTTGCGTTCGAGCCGGCGCTGCTGCGCCTGCCCCTGGCCGAGAAGAACAACGTGGGCGAGGTCCTGCGCAAGTACCACCGCGCGTGGTCACGCCGCATGCCGCGCCGCACGAGCAACCCGCTGTACCTGTGAGCCTCGCTGCCGCGCAACCGGCGCAATCAGTTGATGATGGCGACGTCGGCGTGTGCGCACACGGCGCGCCTGCGCGGCGATAGGCGCGCGCTCGCGGCGCTGGCCACCGTCCTGCGCTGGACCGAGACGGCGGCGGGCGCGGCCGACGCGGTGCTTCTGCCGCTGCTGCCGGCGGGCGGGGTCGACGCCAAGGTATGTTTGCCTGCCTCCACGACGCACGCGACCGACCGAGCGACGCGACGCGCAGCTGCCGCCGGTCAACTGCGGCGTGTGCGGGCACAGCCGGCGCGTGCACGCGTGCCTGCAGTGCGTGTCGCTCGCGTGCGGCGGCGCGCACATCGCCGCGCACCTGGCCGAGCAGCAGCACAACTTTGGTGCGCGTCGGCCGACAGACTGTCGCGTTGGTTGCGCTCTGGCTGACGCGGAACGCGCGCGCAGCGCTCGACCTCACGAGCAAGAGCCTGTTCTGCCTCGCCTGTCGCGACTACGTCTACGACACCGACTTTGAGCGGCTCGTGCGGCAGCAGCAGCGCGCGCTGTACGACGAGGGCTTGTCGGCGCGGGCCTGTGCGGCTGCTGCCTCGCGCTCGATACGGCCCGTGTCTCACTCACCGCCGCGGCTGGCCACCAGACACGTGGTCGCTCGACTCGGGGCGCGTGCTCAAGCGCGCGCGGTACCAGCTGGCGAGCCTGAGCGAGCGCGACCGGGACGCGATCCGCCGCGACGGCGTCGTGCGCAAGTGCAGCGGTGGCGTGCGGCGCCCCCTCGGGGCACGATGGGCGGCTGTCGTGTCGCTCACGGGCCGCCCGCGCGCACCCGCAGCAGGGCTGCGCGGGCTGTACAACCTCGGCTCGACGTGCTTCATGAACTCGATCCTGCAGGCGCTGCTGCACAACCCGCTCATGCGCTCGTACTTCCTCACGGACGGGCACAAGTGCGTCCTGCGCTGTTGCGCGATGTTGCGCGCTGCTCACGCGCCGCGCGCGCAGCCCGCGCACGTGCCCGATCCGCCAGCAGCAAGACCCGCAGGCCGCGGTCGTGTGCCTGGCGTGCCTGACGGACGACCTGTTCATGCAGGTGCGCGCGTGCATGACCCGCTTCACGATCGCCTGATCCGCGCCGCGCGCGCGCAGTGCTTCTCGGGCCAGGAGGCGCCGTTCGCGCCGCACCAGTTCCTGCACGCCATGTGGACGTTCTCGAGCGAGCTGGCCGGGTACGAGCAGCAGGACGCGCACGAGTTCTTCATCACCGTGCTCAACGGGCTGCACTCGCATTGCAACGGTGCGCGGCGTGCACGCGCCCGCACTGCAGCACGCCCACGCCTCCGCGGCGCAGGCTCGCCGAGCGACTGCACGTGCGTCGTGCACCGCGTCTTCAAGGGCATCCTCAAGTCGGACGTGACCTGCCTTAACTGCGGCAACGTGTCGACCGGTGCGGCACTCGCATCGCATCGCAGCGCTCTCACGCATGTGCAAACGCCGCAGCCCGCGACCCCTTCTTCGACATCTCCGTGGCGCTCACGTCGCGCAGCAACGGCCACGGCGACGACGACGACAACAACGCGCTCATGGACTGCCTGCGGCGGTTCACGCGGCCCGAGCGCCTCGGGAGCACCGACGTGCGCTGCGACAACTGCGGCGGGTACCAGGCCTCGACCAAGCAACTGTCGATCTGGATGGCGCCATGCGTGCTGACGATCCACATCAAGGTGCGCGTCCGCGCTCGCTCGCGCGTGTTGTCCATGGCTCGCGCTGACGGCGGCGACTGTCGCGCGCAGCGCTTCGAGCACTCGGCCGCCAGCAGCCTCAAAATTGACACGTTCAGCGCCTTCCCGACCTCGCTCAACCTCGGCCCGTTCATCTCGGCCAATTTGTCGGGCGCGGCGAGCGACGCCGAGACGCCACCGCGGCTGCCCAAGGCGCTGCTGCTCGGGTACGACTACGCGCTGTTTGCGGTCATCACGCACCTGGGCACGCTCGAGAGCGGCCACTACGTCATCTACGTGCTCAGCAACGAGCAGGTGCGCGGACGCGCATACGCGTGCGGGAGGCGCGGTGCTGAGCGACTGCGGGGCGCAGTGGTTCAAGATCGACGACGACAAAGTCACCAAGGTGCACGGGAGCGAGGTGCTGCAGACGAACGCGTGCGTGGCGTATCTGCGGGCGAGCGGGCGAGCGGGCGAGCGCGACTGACGGTGGGGCGCCGGCGCGCAGCTATATGCTCTTCTACGTCAAGCGCCAGCTGGACTTTATGACGCAGCAGACGGCCCCGTGACGCGCGGGGGGGAGGAGCATGCACCGCACACACAAAGCAACGCACACATTCCTGTACAGCAGCTGCAGACGGCCGCACCAACGAGCTCATGCGGCCGCGTCGGTCCTGTATCGTGCGTGAGCTCGTTTGCGACACGCGCGCGCACGGGCTGCAAACGCACGAGGCGTGGTCCGGCGACGCGGGCGCGTCCGACGCGGGCACGAGCGTGACGGCCGTGTACGACGCGGGCGGTCCCGTGGGTGGGCGGATGGCCGCGGCAACCGGGGCGCTCGGGGCGAGCGCGAAGGGGGTGCCGGGCCGCTGCGGCGCCGCGGACGGCGTGGTGGCCGCCGCGCTCGAGGGCGAGCTGGCCGCGGGCAGCGGGGGCGCGTTGAGACGCGTCTCAAGCGCGTGCAGGGCCTTCTGCCTGCGGCGTCCCCAGGCGTCAGCACGCGCGTCCGTCGCGCGCCGGTGCACCACACCGCCGCCGCTCGGCGTCGGACGTCTCGGTGCCGAGCACGGACGGCGCGTCCTTGCGCACGAAGATCGCCTCCTCCATCTCGATCTCCTCCTGCGTGCGCGGCTCGACGCGGTCGCACAGGCGCACGACGACGAGCATGCGGAAGACCATCGTTGCAGCGGCCTTGGCAAGCGGCCTGCGCAACACGGCGCGATGTCGGCGCACGGCGGCGGCGCGGCCGGCCGCAACGCACTGCAGCGGCTCGGGGAAGAACATGGCGAACGAGAAAGTCTCGCTGCGGTCGCCGCGGATGCCGTCGCGGTACTGCGCGCCCTCCCGGGGTGAGCCGCACACGCGGGCGCAGCGTGCCACGCACCTGGTAGAAGCGCAGGTAGACCCACCCGGCGAAGAAGCCCGCGACGGCGAAGATGGCCAGGAAGACGCGGCCCGTAAGCAGGTAGAAGACGACCGCGAACGCCACGCCCGCCAGCGGTGCGTCCTTGGCGCGCAGGCGCAGAGGCTCGGCGAGGGTGACGGTGTGCTCGGGCACGAGCTGCTTGAACGCGACAAGGAAGGCGAGCAGCAGCGGTACGTGCCCGCTGACGTACGTGCCGTACAGCACGAGCGGGTCGAAGGTGAGCGCGTAGCCGACGATCTGGAAGACGATGACGAGCAGGGCCGCGGCCGCGTTGACGATGGCCACGAACCGCAGCAGCTCGAGCGTGCCCCAGACGCCCTCGAGGTAGCGCGCGGCGAGCACGAGCAGCGGCAGGGTGACGAGCAGCTGCGCGCGCGCGTGTCGTGCGCCGTGAGCTTGCGGCAGCAGCACGGAGCAGCGGCACGCGCCTGCAGCACGCTGTACTCGAAGAGGCCGGCCGTCAGCAGAGCCCAGACGTTCATCGACGGCGGGAGGACGCTGCGCCGTGCCCGCGTCGCGTGAGGGCAACGTTACGCTGCACGCGCGGCACGCACTAGCCGGACGCGGCCAGGTGCGGCCACAGCGCCGCGCGGCCGTCGGCGCCCGTCGCGACCCAGCCGAGCAGCGCGAGCACGGCGCTGGCCGCGGCGAGGGCGCGCGTCCCCGGCGGCAGCGCAGCGGCGGCGTCGCGGGCCTGCGCAACCACGTCCATCCTTGCGCACAGATCGATCTACCGTGACCGTTGATGCTGCGCCTCGCGCCGCTCGAGGGCGCCGCGCCGGCCGTGCTGCGGGGCGGCGCCGCGCTCGGCGCGCTGTTCGCGGCGGGGCCGGCCGCGGGCGTGGCGCGCGTGTGGGCCGCGCCGGGCCACGTGTTTGTCGCGCTGCGCCAGGGCGGGACGACCCTCGTCGCGTTCGACGTCGTGCCAGCAGCGGCGGCGGCGACGGCAGCGTTGGGCGCGGCGGCCAGCGGGACGGCGGCGGCGGCGGCAGCAGCAGCAGCGGCGGGCGGCGTCGAGGCCGCCATGAACGCGCTCACGGTGCAGCTGCTCAGCGCGGCCGGGCCGAGCGAGAGCGCGCCGCTGGCCGACAGCCTGCTGCTCAGCACCCAGCCCGCGCCCGTCGTGCAGGTGCTCGTCGGCCAGGGCCTGCTGCCCGAGCCGGTCAACAGCGCCGCGGCGGCAGCAGACGGCGGAGGCGGTGGAGGCGGCGGCGGCAGCAGCGGGTCGGGCGCCGGCGGCGGCATCACGCCGGGCGGCCCGGCACCGTCCACCGGCGCCGCGGCGCCCGGCAGCGTCGGCGCGGCCGCACGCATGGCCGGCGCGGTGCACGCGTGGGTCGTGCGCGAGAACGGCGCGCTCGAGGGCTGGCTGTTTAGCCGGCGGCGGTCGGTGTGGCTGCGCACGCTGCGCGACCGCATCCCGCTCGAGCACGCCGTGCGCATGCGCGACGCCATCCTCGAGCGCAGCGGCACGCCCGACGCCGCCGTGCTCGTCTTCACTGAGGTCTACGCCGACAAGCGCGGCGCGGACGCGTGCGATGTGAGCGTGATCCCGCTGCTCGTGCAGGAGAACGCGCAGGAGCAGCTCAGCCTCGTCTGGGCCGCCGTGGCTCTGCGCGTGCTCCTCCGCGGCGTCGCGCCCGTGCGCCTGCTCAGCATCGACGGTGGCCTCGCGTTCATGCCGGCGACGTGCGCCCCGCTGGACGCACCCGGGGCGCCCGCCGGCGCGCTCGGCGAGGATCTGTGCTACTTCTGGGCGCACGAGGCCAACAGTCCGGTGCTGTCGATGGTCTGGGGTCGCCACCACCCGGCCGAGGGCGCGGCGACCGGCCCGCTGCCGCGCGTGGCCGCGTACGCCGTGCACCCGGTCACACGTGAGCTGCTCGTGCTGGACACAGGCCGGACGGTGTCGGTCTGCGCCTTCATAGGCAACACCGTACACACGCGCGTGCTCGCGCGGCTCGACGGCGCGACCAGCAGCGGCGCGCCGGAGGGACCTGTGCGCCTACTGTACCACCGGCTGAGCCTGATCGTGGTGGACGCGCGCGCGTCGTTGTGCGTGGCGTCGATGTGCGCCGACTACGTTGCTCACACGCGTCACCAGTGTCTACGCCGTCACCACGGGGCGTCTGGTGGGTGTGATGCCGCACCCGACCGAGCTCGGACCGGAGCTGCCCGAGGCCTGGGCGACGTACGGCCCCGCGGCGCAGGTCGGCCTGTGGGGCGCGCGTGGCATTATGCAGTTCCAGGTGCCGCGCGCTCAGCGGACGGGGCCGGCGTTGTGCTTACACGCTTCCGCCCCGCGCAGCACAACCGCGTCGTGGACGTTGTTGCGCCGCCCGACGCGCCCGCAGAGCTGTGGTTCGGTGCTCGTGCGCGTGGGAGGCGGACGTATGGCTGACCGTCACGCGCGCGCGCCGCAGGTCGCTGCACCGCCACCACGCGCGCCAGATCCTCGACGCGGCGTTCCTGCTGAGTAGCTTCCAGGCACGCACGCGCAGGTGCTGCGGCGTGCGGCGCACTGAGCGGCTCGCACAGGCGTCGCCGCTCATCTCGTCCACCGGCAACCAGGCGGCGATCGCGGCTGCGCGCGACCTGCTGCGCCGCGAGCTCGTGCAGAGCCCCGCCCTGGCCGTCGCGCTGCTCGGCAACTTCCCGTCGCAGCGGCGGTACCTGCGCTCGCACCTGTCGCTCTTCCTGGAGGACTTTGACGGGCAGCCGCGCGAGCACGCGGCCGACGACGATCTGCCGTCTCGCACGCTCGAGCTTGCGAACGGCACCGAGCCCATGAGCGCCGCCTTCCGCGCGTTCCGCGTCCAGACGCCGCTCAACAAGCAGCTGAAGCGTGCGTAGTGCCGTTGCACACGACGTGCGCGCCTCTGACGCATCGCAGCGATCGTGGAAGAGTATCTGCGCACGCTCGAGGAGGACGAGGACGCGGCCCTGCCGGTGATGGTCGCGGCGTTCAGCGAGCGTGAGGAGCCCGCCGCGTCGCCGGGCGGGGCCGAGGCGTCCGCGACGCCTACGCAGCCGTCCGCGCAGCCGTCGGCGCAGGGCGAGGCCAGCATGATCCTGCGCGGCGACACGCTCGGCGAGCTGCGCGCGATCCTGCAGCGCGGCGCCTCGCGCTTCCGCCAGTCGAAGACGCCGACAGAGACGTGCGAGGGTGCAAGCTTCCGCTCAGCACACGCGGCCGGGCGGGTCACTGATGACGGCGCCGTGGCGGCGCGCAGATCGCAGCCGCTTCGAGACGTTTGTGCTGGACCTGCCCGAGCTTGTGCTGCCTGAGCTGATGGCGTTCTTGTCGCTGGGCGAGCTCGGTTCGGGGCCGGCTCACTGCTGCTGCCGCGGCTGCTGACACGTACTGTACGCCGCGCCAGATGACGCCGACCTGCCGGACGGCGACGACCTCGTCATGCTGGACCACTTTTTCCGCGAGGAGTCGCTGCAGGAGGTCGCCGTCAAGGGCCGCGGCATGCGCTCGCCGCGTCTGCTGCTGTTTGAGGCGCTGTGCGCCCTGCTCGTGCGGCTGCTTCCGGCGCAGCTGTGCAAGCTCGTCACGTTTGCGCATGCGGCAGCGCTCAAAGTGCGTGCGTGCGCGCCTGCTGGCGGTGTACCGACCCCTGAGCGACGTTTTCGCGCTTGCGCCCAGTCGTTGAGCATCCGCACCAAGGCGGGCAACGCGCGCAACGCCAACAACACGCGCCTTTGGCGCCGCGACTCGTCGCGCATCCTCGAGGGCTTCCGCCAGCGCGCGTTGCAGGCCGCCATGCCGGCCAACCCGACCGCGGTGCTCGCGTGGCCACAGCCCGACGCGAGCGTGCGCGCCCTCACTGCGCTGCTCGTGACCCTGAACGAGGCGCCCGCCGCGGTGCGCTTCCTGCTCAGCCTGCGCCGGTGGGACGAGGCCATCGCGCAGGTGCGACGCTGCGTGCTCCGTGTCGGCCCCCCGCCTGACAGCCACGCCAGGCGCAGGACGCGAGCGCCTCCAACGACGTCGTGCAGCAGGTCGAGCTGTTCCACACGGTCTTTGCCACCGTGCTCGAGCACAACCCGACCAACCGCGAGCTGCTCGAGCGGCTGTGGGAGGTGCGCGCGCCTGGGGGCCCCGCTCTTGGGCGGCGCTCAGGCCCTCGCCGCAGGTCGTCCCGCGCAACTACAGCATCTACGACCTGCTCGCGCTGCTCAAGAGCGGCAATGCGGCGCCGGCGACCGCCACGACCGACATCCTCGTGGGCGAGGCCGACGTGCTCACGGTCGGCGCAGTGCGCTCGCAGCTGCTCAAGCTGATGCAGCGCGAGAGCCGTAGCGTGCCCGCGCGCCGCTGAGAGAGCCTTGGCGTGCCTGTACAACGATCACAGATGATGGCAATGCACGTGTGCTGTCGCGGCGTCGTCGTCAGTACTGACGCTCTCGTCCGACATGTTCAGCTCGAGCTCGCCCACGGCCACGTGCACCGACGGCGTGAAGACCACACCCGGGAAGAAGCGCGCCACCGCCTCGGCCGCCTCCGCGTCCAGCAGCAGCCCGTCCGGTGCCCAGCGCAGCCGCGCGCCCTGCATCGGCCCCAGCAGCCCCACGCCCTTCTCGACGCCCTCCAGCCGCACGTCCGCGCCGCGCCCGTGGTCCACCACCGTCACGTCGTAGAACTCGGGCGGGCCGTGCGGGTAGCAGCACTCGTGCACGGCCACCGACGACGGCGGCGCCACCTGCTCGCCCAGCAGGCCCAGCGCCCGCCCGCCGCCGCGCAGCACAACGTGGCCCTGCGCCGCGCATCACTCTTGCGCGCAAACCACCCGCTGCGTACACGGCGCACCTGGAACCACGCCGCGGCCGGCGGCGCACGCGGGACGAAGCAGAGGACGGCGCGGCCGACGACGGGTTGTGGCGTGGACGGTGCGGCTGTCATGATATCGTCGGCGCTGGGCCCTCAAGTTAGGCGCCTGTTGTTTGGTCGCTGCCGCCGCTGTTGCCGAATGCACGCACTTGACCGAGTCACGGCGACGATTCTCCTGTTCGTTTACCTCGCCGGCGCTGTTTGGGTAGCCTGCGCCCACGCTGTTGTACTACTACTAGGTTGCGCGGCATATTCAAGTTGCATGCGATGGCTGATTCTTCTCTCCAGCCAGCTCCCTCGGCCACTATGTATGCTGGCCCCGGGGGGGTGTACGCCAGGTAAAGGCTGCAGGGACAGCGTGCGCAGGTCGTCAGACGCCGCGTTCTTAGCCGCGTTCTGTGACGCAGGCTGTGTTTTTTTCTCGATGCAACTCACATGCCAAAGCTTTTGTTGTGCTCAGGCTCACTCGCTCACGCGCACTGGCAGAGGCTACCTGATAATGCCCATGCGCAGCGCCACCATCTCGGCCTCGCCCAGGCCGCCGTCGCCGTCGTCGAGAAACTCGTCAAGCTCGTCCGAGCTGGCCGACATGAGCGTGTCGGTGCCGGCGCCGACGCTGCCGCTGCCGAGCGCGTGAAAGTCGATCGGGTAGGCCGCGGTGGCAACGGCGAAGGCGCGCCAGGCGGCGATGACGGCGATGATGACGACGGCGACAATGTAGCCCTGCCCACCCGCGTGCGTCAGCCACTGTATCGCGCGTCGCCAGCACGCAAAGACGCACGCTGTAGACGTGGAAGCGCGCGGTGATGGTCATGCCGAGCGATGACACGACGATCTGCATCAACGTGAACATGCCCGCCGCAAAAAACATGTTGAGGCCAAAGACGAACGCGAAGCGGTCGTCCGCGATGCTGCCGCGCGCGCGTGTCAAGGCGGCGATGCGCACACGCGCAGGCAGCGCGCACCACGAGGCGATCTGCACGGCGATGATCGCCGTCATGAAGTACATGAGGCCCTCGAAGCCGATGTAGCCGACGTAGCACACCCAGATGCTGTTGGCAAACGACATCGCGACGACGAGCGCGGCCGCGAGCGTGCACGAGAGCACGGTGAGCACACCCGGGATGCCCTTCTGCGGCGGCGCGTGAGCAGCCGTGCGTGCGTGGCGCATGGCCCGGGACGCACGTGCGACTGTAGGTTGAGCACAGCCGGCAGGAACGCGCCCGCCGCGCCAAACATGCGCGCAGCCGAGTCAACAAAGCCGTTGTACTCGACCGCCGGGTCGACCTCATACCTGCACGCACACGGCCGGTCAGACTGCGCGCTTTGGGTGCCTGCGCAGGCCCGCGCACCAGAGCGACGACGCGTAGCCCTCAATCGCGAGGATCGCGCACTGCGCCGTGCACCACAGCAGCGAGAGCCACAGCAGCGTCCCGTCGCCGTATGTCTTGCGCACGTACGCCGCGCCCTCCACCGTCTGGCGGCAGATCTCGGCGAGCGCGGCGCCCAGGCGGCCCGCGCGCGCGTCGGTGGGTGTGTCGGCCTTGGCTGCCGGCCGCGCGTCTCGTGTGAGCTGCACAGAAGCACGGCAGCCGCACGCGCGCGCACCGAACAGCACAGGGTCGCTCCCGGGGAACCACAGCGACTGGACGAGGGCGATGCAGCTCGAGGCGAACGAGACGTAGAACAGCGTGACGAGGGGCACGCCGGCAAACGTCACGAGCACCTGGGCTGCGCGGATCAAGTCAGAGGGCGCCGCGCGCGCGCTGCCAGCAAGTGCCGAGCGGCACCGAGCACGCCCGAGAACACGCGACTGAGCAGCGTGGCCGCGCGCGTGAGGCTTGTCTGCGCGGCCGGCGGCGTCACGCGGGCGATCGTCACGCGTGTGCGCACCAGCCGCTGGAAGTGCGCCTCGTCCACGAGCTTGTAGACAAAGGCAAAGTAGACGACCTCGCAGGCCATGGCGAGGCCGTACGTGACCTGCATGAACTGCATGGCGCCGATGGTCTGCGCGCCGGCGGCGGCGGCGGGCGTGAGGCCCGATGCGGCCCCTCGGCGGCGCGCACCGTGCCCCAGATCAGCATGAGCCGCGTGACGACGTGCGAGGCCGCGTTGCCCACGACGAGCGCCTTGTAGCCGACGAGCTCGGCGACGGGCCCGACGACGAGCAGGAACGCCGTGAAGGCATAGGTGGAGCTGGGCGGCCGGCCGCGCCGGTCAATGGCGCGCGCGCGCGCGCATCCGGGCTTGCGCACGCACACGGCGTAGATCTGGTTGTTGAGCTCGTCCTCGGTAAAGTGCTTGTCGTCGAGCAGGTACGGCGTGAGGAAGGGCTCGGACGGGACAAAGTTGCAGACGAGCGCGAAGCCGCAGAACACGGCCGCGACGCGCACCCACGATCGGCGTGGCGGCGGCATCGCACGTGCCACGATGCGATTGACAAGGAATCTTCCGCACACTTCACAGCACGCACGCACACGGACGCACACAGCGATCATCCCTCAATGCGGCGAGTTGACGATGTCGTCGCGCGTGCGGCCGCCCATGCTCGCGCGGCCGCGCGCGTACACGTTCGGCGCGAGCGAGAACTGCTTGACCTCATCGAGCGAGACGTCATCGGGCAGCGCCACGGCGACCGCGCGCGACTGGCCGTACAGGAACTGGCTCTGCACGACGCTGTCGGCGTGGGTGTGGATGCGGTACCGGTCGACGTTGCCCTGTTTGACCTGGCGGAAGTTCCAGGTAATCACGTGCGGGCCGGTGCTGCCCAGAACGGTCAGGCCTGCGCCGCGCATGCCCGCTCAACCCAGCGCGCACCTCGTCACGATCGAGCGCTCAAGGCCGTTCGCCGTCTTGTCGAAGCGCGCGGGCGTGAACGACACCTGCGTGGCGCGCGCGGCGCGTGATCAGATGCAAGCAGCGCCCGCCCCCCCCCCTCCGGGCACGGCGGGCAGCGCGCCTTGTCGCTGCCCAGCTTGATCTTGTGCTCCGGCGTCAGCTCGAGGCGGATCGGGCGCGGCTGCGGCACGGTTAGCGGTTGCTCGCCGGACGCGGACGCGGGCGCCGTACCTTGTGCACGCCAAGCGGCTTGCTGAAGCCCGTCTTCTGGGGTTCCTCCGGGTGCTCGGCCGGGAAGAGCAAGATGTATGTGGCGCACGTGGCCAGGATCCACTTGCCGTCGGCCGAGACGTCGACGCCGAGGATCGCGTCTGCCGGTAAGGGCGTGATCAGCGAGACGTTGTCGTCCGCACCACACCCACACGCACGCACCGCCAAAGCCCGGCAGCTGAGTCTTGGCGTTCGTCGCGTACTTGTTAAACAGGCGCAGCTGGCCCTTCGTGTCGCCGATGACGACCTCGCCCGCACTCGTCGTCGCGAGCGACGTAAAGCCCATGTTGGACGAGTACGCCTTGCTGCAGCGCGGCGTCGTCAGCGTGCGCGCCGGCACAGCGTGCACACGCGCGGTCGCGCACAGCGAGCCGTCCTGCACTTTGCCGCCCGAGGCCTGCAGTGGGTCAATCTTGAACAGGGCCTTGCCGGAGATGGCCGAAAACGTGCGCTCGTTCGTCGCCTGGGCAAACCGCTCGACGGGCGCGATGTCGACCACGCTCGACTCGCCGGCCGACTGCGACAGCGGCAGCGGCGTCAGCGCGGGGCGCCCGGCACTGTCGACTGGCACCGGCACGCACGTATTCCTCGACGACCTTGCCCGTCTCCATGTCGATGCGGCTGATCTGGCGCTGGTCGTGCGAGTTCACGGCGAGCATCGACGCGTCCTGCTGGTGCATCATGACCTGGTCGCGACGGCCGGTCAGCCGCGCACAGCCACCCCCGCCGCGGTTGCACCTTGACCGGCTTCAGTGGCGAGCCGTCGCGCGCCTTGAGGTCCTTGCGCGTCAGCTCAAACTGCAGCTCGTTGTCCGCGTTGGCGCGGAACAAGCCCATCTGCGAACGAGTCAGCGGCGGCCGAAAGGCGACGGAAGCAGCGCACCATGTTGCCGCGCATGACAAACACGCGCTCGGTGCGGCTGGCACCCACGGCCAGCTGGCTGTTGTGCTCGGCGCCGGCGCGCTTGAACTCGTCCTGGCCCGCGCGTCCGGTCGAATAATCGCTCTCGCCGTCATCCTGCGCCAGCGCAGCGTAAGTGCGATGTCACCGCACACGCACGGGCGCAGCAACACCGCACCCTCCGCGTGCCCTGTCGGATGCGTCGGCGGTCCTCCTCCTGCTCCTCCTCTTCGTCCACGTCCTCGTTGTCGTCATCGGCGGCCTGCTCGCCGTCCTCGTCCTCGTCGATCGCTGCGGCAGCACGACGCTCAGCCACTGCACCGCGCGCGCGGGGCAGCGGCACGCACCGCGCGGCAGGTACATCCGGCAATCGTCGTCCTGGCGAACGCGGTCAGGCCTGCCTCGTACGCGCGCACTTGTGGCACGGTACGCACGGGGACGGTCTCGTGGCGTGCATGCTCCATCCAGGCCTTCATGACCGCCTTTGCAAAGGCCGCGCGCTCGTCCGCGTTCTTGAACTTGACGCCGTATGCATTGGCTGCGCGTGCGCCGATGCTCAGCCCTGAGCCACCAGCGCGGCCGCGTCCACGTACGGAAAATCGCAAGCGACATCTCCACGGTCGCGCTCTGCGCTCGTGCGCGCGTGAGCTGGGCAGCGCACACCTTGCGAACGGGCTGCGCACCCTCGGGAACTTGACGACCATCTGGCTGTCTAGCGGGGCCTCGATCTTGTTGCCGTCGACGGTGATCGACAGTTTGACTGTGCACGGCCGCGTGAGTCGCACATGCGTCGCACGCAGGCCGCGCGAGGCGCGCACAGTCAAAGTTGCCCGTGTTGAGCTTGTGCACGGCGATGGTCGCGTTGCTGCTGACGGGCACGTACTGGAGCGCGCCACCGTCGAAGCGGAGCAGCTTCACGGCCGCGCTCGAGACCAGCGTATACATGCCCGCGGCTGCACGCGCACGCTCAGCACCGTCGCCCGGGCGGGCAGCCGTGCGCCGCGCACCGTCGTCGTCGAGCGAGCCCATCTTCGGCACCGGGCCGGTCGTATGCGGCGCGGCCCGGCTGCTGCCGGCGGATGCGGGCGTGCTCGTGGCTGAGGTCGCTTTGGCCGCGGGCTTGGCCACGGGCGTGCCGAGCGGGACCATCGGGCGCGAGCGCGAGCTGGCGACAACGTCATCAGCACTGGGCTGGGCCGGCAGCCGGCTTGC
Organism: Parvularia atlantis; assembly: GCA_943704415.1. NCBI lineage: Eukaryota > Rotosphaerida > Parvularia > Parvularia atlantis. The sequence continues at coordinate 13,085 of CALSCO010000688.1, read as the reverse complement.
GCGCACCCGCGCAGGCGCTCGAGCTCGGCGACAGCGACGCCGGTCGCGTCACGGCCGTACTTGCGTTCGTAGACGGCCCGCAGCACGTTCCGCTCGAGCGCCTCGAGCTTGCCAACCTTGCCTGGCTCGACCTCAAAGTAGTACTCGGCCACGGCGTCCTGCAAGCGGTCAGCGGAGGTGCGCCGCAAGGTGTCGCGCACGCACGTTGGGCAGCTTGCCGCGGAAGAAGAGCGCGATGTTGCCGTCGTCGGTCTTCTCGGCGTAGACGTTCATGCTCTCGTCGATCAGGAACGAGCGCTCGATGTCTTTGTGCACGCGCGAATGCCGGTCAGCCACGTCACGCGCGTGCAAAGTGCGTGCGCGCGCACCGTCGTCGTCCGTGTCCTCGTCCTCGCTGCGCATGATGTTGAGCGTGGACTGGTGCGCGGTCGTCGTCTTGCCCACCTCGGCCGTCGCCGTGAGGTAGCTGGGTGCGACAGGTTGGCCAGCGGATTGGCCAGCGCCGGCCGCGCGACGCACGTCTGCCGGAAGCTGCGCGCCGCCGGCACACGCTCGTGAAGACTGCCCGTGAGCGCACCGCCGTCGCCAGAGTCGCCGCCGAACACCAGGCCGCTCAGCGCGTTCAAGACAGACTGCATATCGCCAGCGCTCAGAAAAGTGCGACACGCAGCCACACTTGCAGTTTCGTAAACGCACACGAGCCGCTCAGCTTCGTGACAGGCCACGATGCCTCGAAAGTCGAAGGCCAAGAAGGCCGCCGCCGCTGCCGCCGCCGAGGCCGCTGCGGCCGCGCCCGAGCCGGCAGCAAGCGCGACGAAGCGGTCGGCGCCGGCGGATGAGCCCGCGAGCAAGCGGCCGCGCGCGCAGCAGGAGCAGCACGCTGTCGACGCGAGCGTGCCGTCCGTGTTCGTCTCGGGCATCTCGTACGCGGCGTCCGAGAACGACCTGCGCGCGTTCTTCGCGTCCGTGGGGCCCGTGCGGTGCGGCGGCCGTGCTCGGCCAGGCGCCCGTGCTGACGTGAGCGCAGCGCCATCCGTATGCCGCGCTACCACGACTCAAATCGGCCGCGCGGCTACGCCCACGTCGACTTTGACACGATCGAGGAGGCGCAGGCGGCGTGCGCGCTTGACGGGCAGGTGCTCAAGGACCGGTACCTGGACATATCGATGTCGCGCGGCGCCAAGCCGCCGCCGCCGCTCAAGAGCACGGGTGCGTGCGGCGCGCCAGGATGCCTGACGCTGTGTGCTGAACGCGCCCGCCGCCAGCCGTGCCGGGCGGGCACAAGAGCACGACGATCTTCGTCGGCAACCTGCCGTACGACGCGACCGAAGACAGCCTGACTGACGCCTTCAGCGCGTGCGGCGAGATCGCGTCCGTGCGCCTCGGCCTCGACTCTGGCACGCAGCGCTCGAAAGGGTGTGCGCGCAGCCTTGCTGGGGCGCAGGCGCGCGCAGCTCACGTGCAAAACGTACGGCACAGCTTTGCCTACATTGAGTTTGCGACGCAGGAGGCGGCCGACGCCGCGATGGAGCTTCAGGGCGCGCCGTTCAACGGGCGGCTGCTGCGCGTGGACTACGACGTTGGGCGAGTCAAGGCCAGCTACAAGAGCATCCGGCCCGCCGCGCCTGCTGCACCAGCCGCGCCGGCCGCCGCAGGCGGGCGCAAGCGCGCAAAGGCCAAGTGATCATCAGGCAAGTGTGCACAACAACAACAACAAAACACGGCAAAAATTGGAAGACCCTTCTCAAGACGTTTCAGCCGGCGCCGGCGGTGGCGGCCGCGTGTAGTCGTCAATCTCGCTCACATCGGCGTACCAGCGGTCGTGCCGGTGGTTGGTGTCGAGCGGCAGCAGCCACGTGAGCGAAAACTCCTCGTCGCGCGCAAAGACGTGTCTGGCGCGGCGGGCATTCGTGAGCATCGGCGCACGTCGCGTCCCGGCGCGCACTTGAACCGCGGCCAGCGCGGCACGAGGTAGTCGGCCCATCGCGCGACGAGCGACGGCGACGCGGGCGGGACCGGGCTGCCGCCGCTGTGCTTCTCGGAGACGGCGCTGGTCGGGGCGATGTCGGCGGCGGCGACGTCAAAGCCGCGCTCGCGCTTGAGCTTCTCGATGTACGTCTGATCCTTCCAGAGCGAGCACAGCTGGTCGCAGCCCATGATGAGCACGAAGAGCGCAAAGAGCAGGGCGAGGAACAGCGTGAGCGCGCTCAGGACGATCGTCACGGCCGATGCCTGCGCGGCGCACGCGCGCAGCGACCCCGTGATGCACGTGTATGTCCGCAGCGCGACCATCGCGAGCGTGTAGACCGCGCAGGCGTGCGTGTAGAGCAGGAACAGCATGAACGCCTTGTGGTTGTACTCGCCCACACAGTTGTTGACCCAAACTGGGGCGCCGCGGCGCGTCAGCATCGGTCTCGCTCGGACACGCACGTGCGCCGCGCACTGCAGTGGTGGTCCATCAGGCGCACGCAGCGGCGGCACGTGGAGCAGTGGTGCGCGCTGCGTGGCGTGTGCGCAGCGTGAGCGTCCCGCAGTGCGCGCGCACACCACCTGACCGCAGCGGCTTGTAGTTCTCGCACTTGTCGCAGAACGTGACGTGCTCGCCGAAGCGCAGGCGCACCTGGCATCGCGGGTGGGCATGCCGTGCGTGCGGCGCAGGCGATGGCGCGCACCTTGTTGCTCGGCAGGTCGTCGTAGAGGCACACGCCCTCGGGCGGCAGGCCGACAAACCCTGGCGCGGCGCACCCCCTGTCAGTTGAGCGCAGAGTGCGCGTCGTCGGCGTGCCTGGATCGCCAAACGTGGCCTTGACCCACGACCAGAACATGAGCCCAAACAGGACGTGGGCGAGCAGCAGGTGCGCCACGCCGCCCGTCGTCCAGCCGAGCCACGGCACGATCGTCCACACGGTCACGACGACGTAGCCGAGGCACATCGTCCCCACCGCGAACACGTTGCACGTCATGCCCGCGCAGTCGACCTGCCAGCGCCGCCAGCGCGAGCGGGCGACGACGCGCAGCACGTCCGCCGGCATGCTGACGTCGCATTCTCAGCCAGACGAGAGCGATGGCCGTGGTGCGCGCATGGCCTCTGCCGTGTTCTGCACGCTCAGCCCGCCGCGCCACCGCCGCACCAGGCCAAGGTCGAGTACGTCACGCCCGAGGGCCTTCGGCTGGACGGGCGCCGGCCGGGCGAGCTGCGCCGCATGCAGAGCCGCCTGGGCGTGCTGCGCGAGGCCGACGGCTCGGCGTACGTCGAAATGGGCAACACCAAGGTCGCGTCGCGCCTGCGCACGGCGGCCCGCGCGGCTGACGCGGCGCGCAGGTCCTCGTCGCCGTCTACGGGCCGCGCGAGATGCGCCAGCGCGGGCGCGCCGCCGCCGCCGTCGCGACGCTCGTGCAGGAGCAGGCCGTGATCACGTGCGAGTACTCGATGGCCACGTTCAGCACGGGCGAGCGGCGGCGGCGCACGCGCGGCGACCGGTCTGCAGCGCACGCCCGCGCGCATGTCATGCGTCTGTCGCTGACGTGCGCGGTGAGCAGCAAGCTCGTCGACGTCGCCGTCGCGCTCAAGCAGTCGTTCGAGGCCGTCGTCATGACGCAGCTCTTCCCGCGCTCGCAGATCGACATCTACGTGCAGGTGCTGCAGGCCGACGGCGGTGCGCGCGTGCGTGCGTGTGCTCGCTCGTGCGCATGTCGAGACGCGGCGCGCGCAGCCACGACCGCCGCCAGCATCAACGCGACCACGCTCGCCATGATCGACGCCGGCATCGCCATGAAGGACTACCTGTGCGGTGCGTGCGGCGGCGTGGCGTGCCACGCACGCGGCTGACGGGCGGTGGCGGCCATTCGCGCAGCGTGCTCCGTGGGCTTCCTCGACGGCAAGGCGCTGCTCGGTGCGCAGCACCCTGCGGCCTTCCGCGATCGCGCGCGCTCACGCCGGTCGCACACGGCAGATATAAACCACCTTGAGGAGTCTGGCAACGGGCCCGTGCTCACCGTCGGCGTCCTGCCAAAGTCGCAGAAGGTCTCGTTCTTCGAGGTGCGCGGTCGCGCCGTCGGTCGCTGTCCGCTCACCGCCCTCAGCAGATGGAGTCGCGCCTGCACAGCGACCGCTTCGAGGGCGTGTTCCAGACGGGTATCGACGGCAGCCTCGCCGTGTACGCCCATCTGGACGCGGCCGTGCGCTCGCGCATGAAGGCGCTGGCGGGCGCGCGCGGGGCGTGACGGGGCTGGTCGTGCTCATGTACAGCCTACGTATTTACACGTGCGAACCCGTCCCGCATCACCGCCCGCGCTGCGTGTCCATCGCCGCCCCGCCCTCGTCGTCCGCTGCGGGCGCGCCCGGGTAGTACGCGTCCGGCTCGACCGGCGCGAGCTGTGCGCGCGGCGTCAGCGCAGCCACCTGGTGCGCGGCCACGCACAAAGTATTCGACGAAAAGCAGCTCGTCCGTGTCGGCCTGTAGCTGGATCATGAACATGAGGTGCAGGAAGCCGCGCCGGTTCATGCGCAGCGACGTCTTGTGCGAGATTGCGAGCGCCTTCATCACCGACACGAACGAGCTCTGGCGGTAGCTGCACTCGCTCTGTCGGTGACGGCGAGGTGCGACAAACGGCGCGCACCTCTGCACGATCGCGTCCTCCGACTGAAACGTCTCGATCACGTCGGCCGTCTTCGGGTAGTCGACCTGCGGCCCCCGCATCAGGCGCATGCAGCGGGGCCGCGTGTGTTGCGCGCCTCGGCGCTCCCGGCCATGCCGACCGTCGAGATGCGAAAGTACGGGCTCGCGGGCGCGACGAGCAGGTTGACCTTGTCGCTCGTGCCGTCCATCTCGTCAAACGCGTCCTTGAGCCACGACGACTGGCGCGCGCGCGCGCGCGCGTGCGCCCGTGAGCCTTGGTGCAGCCCGTCTTGCGCGCGCACACCTTGATGATGACCTTGTTGACGATGGGCGAGTTGCGGAAGCCAAAGTCGACCGGCGGCACGGGCTGGTACGTGCGCAGGTTGCACGTCGTCACCACGCCCTCGTCGTACAGCCTGCCGCGCGCGCTTAACTGGCGCGTCGAGCGGCGGGCAGCTCGCGCCCACGCACACGAGGTGCAGCGACCGGTCCTGCTCGTCAAACAGCAGGTCGAGCGACACGCTCGTCGCGGCGGCACCGCTCGCGGGCGCGCCGAAGATGTTGAGGCAGCTCAGGAGCGTGTCGAGGCTGATCGTAAAGCGCAGGTCGCGGTCGAGGCGGTAGTCGCGGAAGAGCCTGGTCGGCGCGCGCGCGATTGTGAGCGTGCGCGCGCGCCACGGCCAGACGGTGTCGGCACGCAACGACTTTTGCAGGTACGCGAAGGCCTGCACCGAGTGCGAGTCGTCCGACGAGAAGCGCACGCCGCGCCCGGTCACGGCGCAGGTCACCTTCTGCGGGCGCGTCCAGACGTTGGCGCGCGAAACGCGATCGCGCGCCAAAAATACGCACGGGCTGCGACTGGATCGCCGCGAGCATGCTCGCCATCGTCTTGACGTTGTCGAGCCGCGCCTCGAACGGCACGTGGCGCGCCGGCGGCTGTTGCTGCTGGCCGGGCTGTGCGGGCGCGGTGGCGGTGGCCGTGGCGGGCGCGGCGTCCATCGCGAGTCGCGCCACCGCCGTCTCGCTGTCACACAATCGACTCTCGAAGATGGCTGACGTCAAGGTGCCCCTCGATGACGTCGAGGCGGGGCGAAAGACGCCGCCGCCGACGCCGCCGCTCGTCGTCGTGGTCGAGGTACGCGCGGCGCGCGCACGCGCGCTCAATTCAGCGCCGGTGGCGTGATGCAGCGCACGTCGCGCGCTCGCAGCGCCGTCGCGCGATCACGCCGCTGCTGCTCGTCGTCACGGGCCTGCTGATGTTTTCGGCCTGGAACATGATGCCGCCGGGTGCGCACGCACGCACGCGCCCTCCCGCGTGCCGCGCGCTCAACGCCCCTGGCCCGCCAGACTACTTCGGCCCCGCACCCGCCCTCGACACGCCCGCTGTCGACATGCCGGGCTGCCGCGCGCCGTTCAACGCGCCGAGCACGAACGGCATGTTTCGCGAGCACCGCGACAAGCTCCTCGCCCGGTTCCGCTCGTCGTCGCAGACGCAGGACGACGAGTGGGTGCTGCTGCTGGGCAACGCGCAGGAGGAGCGCTCCAACTCGGACACGGACATCCTCTTCCGCCAGGACTCGAACTTCCTGTGCGCTCGCATGCGTTTCTTTTTTTTTTTTTTTGACGTTCTCGCGTGTTGCCGACCCCACGCGCGCCGCACGCAGCTACCTCACGGGCTACAACGTGCCCGACGTGTCGTTCCTGCTCAGCCTTGAGACGATGCGCGCGGTCATGCTCGTGCGCCGCAAGTCGCGCTCCGAGATCATCTATGACGGCGGCGTGGACAACTTTGACAGTGCGGGGCACGTGCACGTGCACGCATTGCACGCTGACCCGGCTGCGCAGCCATCAAGGCCGAGACCGACAGCGATGACGTCCTGTACGACGACGAGATCCTGAGCTTCCTGCGCGAGCAGACCGTGTCGCGCATCAACGTCGTCAGCTCAACCGACGCGCTGGCGCGCTTCCCGGAGCTGGCGAGGTGCGCGCACACGCACCCCCCCCCCCCCCCCCCCCCCCCCCCCCCCCCCCCCCCCCTCGCGCGCCCTGCTCACGCCGGCCCTCGGGGGCGCGCAGCTACACCTTCGACTCGAGCCGCCTGCTGGCGTACCTGTTCGGCGTCCGGCAGGTCAAGACCGAGCGCGAGCTGCAGCTGCTGCGCATCTCGAGCGACGTGACGAGCCGCGCGCACGAGGCCGTCATGCAGGCCGTGCGCCCCTCGGGCTCGACCGAGTCGGACCTCGAGTCGCTCTTCCTGCACGAGTGCTACAACTGCGGCCTGCGCTTCCAGTCGTACATCGGCATTTTCGGCGCGGGCAAGAATGGCGCCGTGCTGCACTACATCCAGAACGACGCCCCCGTCGGCGCCACCGACATGATCCTCGTCGACGCCGCAGGCGAGTACCGCGGCTACACCTCGGACGTCACGCGCACCTTCCCGGCCAACGGTGTCTTCACCTCGGCGCAGACCGCGATCTACAACACGGTGCTGCAGGCGCAGAAGGCCGCGATCGAAGCCTGCGCGCCCGGTACGCCGCCGCCGCCGCACTGCTGTCGCTGCCCAGGGCGCTCACGCGCGCGCGCACGTGCAGGCGTCTCGTGGAGCACAATCACGTCGATCGTCAACCGCAAGCTCGTCGAGGGCCTCGCCGCCGCCGGCATCCTCGTCGGCAGCATCGACGAGCTGCTCAGCGCTGGCGTTCTCTCGACCTTCTACCCGCGTGCGCCGAGCCTGCGCCCCCCGTGGCCGTCTTCCGGCCACTCACGCGTTTTTTGCGCGCAGACGGTCTCGGCCACCCGGTCGGCCTGGACGTGCACGACCCGACGCCGTCGCCGTGGGTGCTCGCGTACAACCAGGTGTTTACGATTGAGCCGGGTGCGTCCTGCGCCACGGCCGGCTGGTCGGCCGCGCACGCGCTCACACGTGTCCCACAGGCGTCTACTTTGTCGAGATGCTGATCGAGGAGGCCCGCGCCAACACCCGCACGGCCAAGTACTACAACTTTGATGTGCGCGCCGCCGCAGCCGCCCGCTGCGCTGTGCTGCGCTGACACGCGCGGTGTGCAGGTGATCGACCAGTACATTAACTTTGGCGGCGTGCGGGTGCGTTGCCGCGGCCGACACAAGTGCGCTCGCGGGCTGACGGTCGCGCCTCGCACGCGCAGATCGAGGACTGCATCCGCATCACCGAGGACTCGTACGAGGTCATCACCGACGCGCCAAAGGAGATCAGCGACGTCGAGCAGTGGATGGCCGGTGCGCGCGCGGTCGCGGACCCGGCCTTCTCGGTCGGCAAGGTTGCCGTGGTCGAGGACCCGGCAATCGCCGTCGGCAAGGTCGCTGCAGCGGCGGCGTGAGCGCCTCTGCGCGCGGCCATATGTCCCCATCCTGCGCCTGTGCTTGTCCCGAAACGAAAAGCGTCTGTCCAAAAAGCAGAGTACACAATGCACAAGGGCTGCTGCGACTGGCGGCGCTGTGTGTCAGCAGCACGAACGCCCATTGCGGAAGAGCGCGAGCACGAAGCAAGATATGTTGGCGTCAGGGACCGCACAGCAATTGCGGCCACACCCGTTTCTCAACCCAGCGGCGCCCGGAGGCGCGCGTTTTCAGAGGTCAGGACAAAAGAGCAGAGCTCATCACCCGCCACAGCCGGTGCCCGCAGATCCCCGCGGCACGCACCTCACAGCGTCACGCGGCGGTCATGTGGTGCGGCACGACGTGGCACCTGCGCACGCGCGAGCGAGATTGCTGGGTCAGCAGCGTGAGCCGCAACGCACACCGCCTCACGCGCGCACCCGAGCAAGCCGCGGCCGGCCCACTTGCCGGGCGTGAGCATGATATCGACGTTGCCGGCCCCGGCGCGCTGCACGACCACGAGCAGCTCCGTCTGCGCACCCAGTGCCTCAGCATCGCGCACAGCACCGCCCTCCTGCGCACCCCCTCGGACGCGGCCGTGAGCTCGGCCAGCGCCTTGAGCTCGCGGTGGTTGCCGGCGTCCACGTGGCCGAAGCGCACGACCAGGTCGCCCTTCTTCAGGCCCTGTGTGCGCGCTCAGTGCCCGCCGTGCCCACACCTTCGCATCCGCACGCACCGCCCGGTCCGCTGGCGAGCCCGCCGAGACGTCCTCGATGCGCGCAAAGGGCAGCACGGCTGCGACGGGCGACATGAGCGCGGTATGGCGAGCGCGGCCTGAACGCACGCGGCTGCGCCCCCGTCGGCGGTGCGCCGCGCTGGCTTGCGCTCGCGTGCACGTCGGCGAGGGCGGCCTCGATGTCGCGCGTGAGCTGCCTGTGGTCGTACAGCAGGCCTGGTGTCGGCGCGCGTCAGCCCGTGCTCGTCGCCGTCCGCGCGGCGCGGGCCACGCACGGGCCATCTCGTGCCGCAGCGTGCGCACTTGGTACACGTCGATGTCGCCGCGCGGGAAGCCCTCGTCGTCCACCAGGCGCCCGTGCATCCCCACGCCCTTTTGCTGCATGCGGGCGCGCGGGCCGCGTCAGCACACGCTGACGGCCACTCCCAGGAGGCATGCGCGCGCTGCACCGCCAGCAGCGCCTCGTTGACCTCCTTGATCTGCCGCTCGAGCGCATCGCGCTGCGTCACGAGCGCGCGCGCGCGCGTCGCCGCGTCGTCGGGCAGGGCGGCCGGCATTGTCGCGAGGCGAAGAACGCAGAGCGAGAAGAAAAATGACGGCGCGCTTCACTGTCAGACAAGTGCTGCAGGCGGCGGCCGGCGGCGCGGTCGAGGTCCGCGGCTGGGTCAGCTCGGTGCGGGCGCTCAAGAGCGTCGCGTTCGTGCACGTGAGCGACGGCACGAGCGCACGCGGCCTGCAGGTCGTCGTGCCGGTGGCGCAGGCCGAGCGGTGCGGCCGATTCACGCGTGGACTGCGACGGCTGAGAGAGACGGATGCGTGCGCGCAGGCTCACGACCGGCACGAGCGTCAGGGTCGCCGGCACGCTCGTCGCCAGCCGCGGCGCCGGCCAAGCCGTCGAGCTGCAGGCGAGCGAGGTGGCCGTGCTGGGCACGTGCCCCGCTGAGGCGCGTCCGCTGCCTGTCGATTGCGCGCGCGCGCGAGCTGATGATGCGCGCGCACTCGGGCAGACGTACCCGCTGCAGAAGAAGGCGCACTCGGTCGAGTTCCTGCGCGACATCGGGCACCTCCGCCCGCGCACGCGGCTCATCGGTGCGGTACTGCGCATGCGCCACGAGGCCGCCTGGGCGGTCCACGCGCACCTGCGAGTGTGTCGCGTGCCCTAGCCCGGTCAGCGCGCGCTGACCGAGCGCCGGCCCACCAGGCGCAGCAGTTCACCCAGGTCAACACGCCCATCCTCACCGCGACCGACTGCGAGGGCGCCGGCGAGATGTTCCGCGTCGAGCCGCGCGCCGACAACGCCGACGGCGGCTTCTTCGGCGCGCCCGTGTTCCTCACCGTCTCGGGCCAGCTGCAGGTGCACACGCGCGCGTGCCTCTTGTGCGAACCGTGCGCGTGCTTGACGCGTGACTGGTGCAGGCAGAGATCCTCGCCAGCGCGCTCTCGCGCGTCTACACGCTCGGCCCGACGTTCCGCGCTGAGGGCTCGCAGACGCCGCGGCACCTGGCTGAGTTCTGGATGCTCGAGGCCGAGGCCGCGTTTGTTGACTCGCTGCCGGAGCTGAACGGGGTCACGGCCGGGCTGCTGCACGCGGTCGTCACGTACATGCTCGAGACGTGCCGCGACGAGCTCGAGGTGATGGAGACGCATGCGCGCAGCGCAGACGACGTCTCGAGCGCGCACAGCGGCGGCGTCGGGCTCGTCGCGCGCCTCGAGGCGCTCGCGCGACTGGACGGGCGCTACGAGACGATGACCTACACCGAGGCGATCCGGCGGCTGGCGGCGTCGGGGCAGTCGTGGAAGTTCCCGACAACCTGGGTACGTGGCGTGCGTGCGGCGCTCGGGTGCGCTCTAACGCGGGGGACGCGCAGGGTGAGCCGCTGCACCTCGAGCACGAAAAGTACCTCGCCGACCGCGTCGTCGGCGCGCCCGTCTTTGTGACAAACTACCCGCGTGACATCAAGCCGTTCTACATGCGCTGCGACGAGCGCGACGCGGCCGTGTGCGTGCGGCCGCACAGGCGTCGTGTCGTGGCTGCTGACCGCCGTGCAGGCCCGGCGAGACCGTGTCGGCCGTTGACCTGCTCGTGCCGCGCATCGGCGAGCTCGTGGGCGGGAGCCTGCGCGAGGAGCGCCTGCCCGAGCTGGAGGTGAGCGCACGCGTCACGCTTCACACACGCGCGGCCTCACGCCGCCGCGGTGCGCGCGCAGGCACAGATGCGGCGGTGCGGGCTCGCGCCGGCGACGTACGACTGGTACCTCGACCTGCGGCGGTTCGGCTCGGTGCGGCACGGCGGGTTTGGGCTCGGCTTTGAGCGCCTGATGATGCTCCTGACGGGGCTGGACAACGTCCGCGACGTCGTGCCGTTCCCGCGGCACGCTGGGCGCTGCCTGTTCTGACGCGCAACGCTGTACACCTGTACAAAAGGCTAAGGTATGTGACGGGGAAACATATGTCGGTGTCAGGGCGCGAACGGAAGAGTGATATCGTCTTCATTGTTGCACTTCAGCGTGAACTCGGAGAAGTCAGGCGCGTAGACGATGTACCAGACGTTGTTCTTCAGATTTTGCGGCGTAGACGACCTGACATCAATCACCGCCCAGTGGGGCGTAGGGAGCGACTTCCAGAACGCCTTGTACTCGCTCGCGCGGGGATATCTCTTCCGGCGAAGTCGCGTCGTGGATGCGTAGACAGGACTCCAGTCAGCGTCGCCAGGGGCCAGGGGCGAGGAATCGGGAAAGATGCTCGTCAATCGTTTTGTTTCCGCGCACAACTTGAAACTCCCAGAGAAAGTTGAAGCGACCGTTCAAACGAAAGTCAACCTTGACGCTCGCGCACGTTGATCGGCTGGCTAAGGTAGGCGTCCTGCTTCTCGACAGCCTGTTTAAGGTACTCTGGCGTAAGTTGATACGAGAGGCAGTGTTGCAGTAAGGCTTCTCGCGCAAGAGGCGTGCACTTGGTCAAGAAACTTGTCGCCGAGGGCAAGATTGTCTACCGCTACAGCTTGAATGATGTTCTCAGCGCCAAGGATCAGAACGGATACACCATGACGACCGCGAAGGTTGGCTTCGACAACTTTCTTCAGGAACAGCACCCTCGTCATCCTGGGGGCGAAATGGAGTGCTGCCATCGAGCGTGCGCAGACGGAGCACGTGTATGCCATCATGGACGAGGCCCAGCTGCTTTTCGGCGAGGCTATTGACCACCCAGACCACACGGCTGATCAGCCCACCCTGCCGAGGAAGAATGTTTGAGTTGTTTTCTCATCGACTGTGCACTCCGCGATAGTATGTGACAGAGACTGCGGCGAGAGAGGTCAGAACTCGCCGTCGTGGTCGCTCGCGGCAATCTGCGGTGACGCGCGTGAGCATGCCTCTGGCCGACGGCAACGGCCTCGCACCTCCTCCTCGCGCGCGCGCCGCGCTGCCTCGCGCTCCGCCTCCTGCTCCTCCCGCTCGCGCCTGCGCCGCTCCTCGGCCAGCTGCCGCTCGCGCCTGCGCCGCGCCTGCGGTGAGCCAGTGCGACACCGGTGTGCAAACAAAGCGCGCGCACTCAAGCTTCTCCTGCGCCTCGCGCTCGCGCCGCTGCTCCAACTCGCGTTCCTCCGCCTGCCGGCGCGCCTCCAGCTCCTTGCGCTCCTTCTCCCGCTCAAACTGCTGCTTCGCGTTCATCTGCAGCTGCGTCCACCGGCTGCTCGCGTCGTCGCCCGCCGGCCCGCCTGCGCCCTCGCCGGGGCTCCCGCTCGCGGCTGCCGCAGCCGCGCTCTGGTCCGTGCTCAGCAGGTTGGCCCACGAGTCCTCGTTTAGCAGCGTCACATCGCCAGCCGTCCTGCTGCTTGTCTCGGCCGCTCTGCGAATCGGTTCTCGTTGTGAGCGTCAGCACGAGGGGGCGTGGCGCGGGGCACGCACGCGGCCAACGATGGCGCGAGCAGCGGCACGACGGGTATGCCGAGCGGGCGGTAGTTCTCGTCGGCCGGGGGCAGGGAAAAGTCGATCTGCGACGACGGGTCAGCAGCGGCCGCCGCGCGGCGCATGTCCACCGCCACCGCCGGCTGCTTGGGCTCGGCAGGCGGCATGTGCGCGGCTGGCTTGGCCGGCTGCGGAGATGCTGCGTCAATGTCATGCGGGTCGACCGACCGCGGTGGAGCACGCACAGCCGCAGCCGGTGGCGCCGGGGCCGGGGTTAAAGCCGCGGGCTTGGCGGGCTTGCTCGCCTTTTTCGTCGCGGGCTTGGCGGTCTCGACGACGCCCTTGGGCCGGCCATCATCTGACGACGAGGACGGAGACGAGTCTGAGGGGCAAGTCATGTGCGTGTTAGGGCGAGGCGCGACCGGGCGAGGCTCGCTCGGGCGGGCTCACCTGCGGCGAGCGTGACCCCCC
>CALSCO010000683.1:0-48274 GCA_943704415.1 Parvularia atlantis | reverse complement strand
TTGCGCGTGAGGCGCGGGCCGGCGGCGCGCGGCGACGGTGGCGACTAATGCAAGCGGCAGCGGGCGGCCGAGGGCAAACAGCCGACGCGCGCGCGGCAACGCCCAGTGAACGAGCGATTCAGATGTGAGTCACATCGTGGCTCTCACCCGCAGCACGCGCGCTTCACTGGACCCGCGGCCGCCGCGCCCCCGCCGTCGCCCCCATCGGCCCCTCCGCCGTCGTCGGCCGCGGTCAGGTCCACGACGCCGCTCGACGACGAACGCGACGCCGCGTCCGTCTCGGCCAGCAGCCTGCGTTGCGTGTCACGTGCGCCGGCGCTCGCTTGTCAAACCTGCGCACCGCCGAAGGATGTCGCGCGCGAGCGTCATGAACGCCGTCTCGACGTTCACGTCAGCCTTGGCGCTCGTCTCGAAGAACGGGATGTGCTGTCGACGCGGGCCGGCTTCAGCCACCGGCCTCCCGCACGAGGCGGCCGCCGCGACGCGCACCAGGCTGTCGGCGAGGGCCTTGCCCTCGGCCGTGGTCACCTGGCGCGTGCTGACGAGGTCGATCTTGTTGCCGACGAGGACCTTACAGATGTTCTGGCCGCTCTCGGCCGTGTGCCGCTCGACGTCGGTCAGCCACTTGCGTACGTTCGTGAACGACGTCCGGCTCGTCACGTCGTACACGAGCAGCAGCCCGTGCGCGTCGCGGTAGTAGGCCGCGACGATCGTGCGGAAGCGCTCCTGCCCGGCCGTGTCCTGCGCCGCGCGGCGCGCGGTCAGCGCCGTCGCGCGCGGAGCGGTCGGCGGGCGCTTGCCCAGATGTGCAGCTTGCAGCTGGACCCGTTCACGTCGACCACGCGCTTGGTCAGGTCGAGGCCGACGGTGCTGGCGAGGCGCGCGCGCGTGTGCGTCAGCGCTCACGACGTCACGGACGCGGCACGTCCGGCGCACTTTGTGTAGTTGTCGTGGTACGAGTGGTGCGCGAACCGCACCGACAGCGCGCTCTTGCCCACGGACGAGTCGCCGATCACGAGCGTCTTGAACACTGCGGCGCCGCGCGCGCACACACGCAAGGCAGCGCGCCCGCCGCGTCAGCGATCGACGGGCCCCGCCACGTCGGCAACGCAGGCGCAAGACGCACGGTAGTCGTACGGCGCGTCGCCGCCACTGTTGCGCCGCGGCCGCTCCGTCGACGGTGCCCGCGCCCGTCGCGACGATGACGCCTCGCCCGCGCCGCCTCCGCCGCCCGACTTGGCCGACGACGCGCTCGTCGAGCGCGACCGCGACATGTTGTGTGACGAGGTATATACACACGCAAATTGCTATCGTCGCCCACTGATGGTCTCGTCGAGCCAGAGGACGTGGTGCTGGACGTGGTGCTGGACGTGGTGCTGGACGTGGTGCGCCTGGACGGCCTTGCGCGCGGCGATCGGCGTGCCGGCCTGCCGGTGGCGCGGTCGTCAGCGCGCGCGCGGCGCGAGCGCGGCCGCCGTGCGCACGCTGTCGGGCTCGTCCAGCTCGGACGACGACGAAGGCGGCTCGGGCGGCGGCGACTGGGACTGCGCGCGGCCGGGCGACGCGGGCCCCATCGACACGAACGAGATGCGGTTCCGCGCTTGCCGCTTGGGCTTCGTGGCGCGCCCCGCGGCGGCCTCGGCCTCGCGGAACTGGAGCATGTACTGCTGGTAGCTCTGGCGCAATCGATCAGCCCAGGCACGCGGATGTGCGGACAGTGCGCGCGCACCCGGTACAGGTCCGACTGGCGGTACCGGTTGAGCTGCTCCGTGTAGTCGGCGTGTGCCCGGTTGGCCGCTTGCACGTACTCGGCGCGCTCCTCCGGGCTGAGCGCGCGCCACCGCTGCCCGATGTTCCGCGCCATCTCCGTGAACGGCAGCTCCGGCTTGGCCTGCTTGAGCTCCTCGCGCATGCGGCTCGCAAACATAAAGTACGCCGACGGTGGCCGCTCGGGCGCGTTCTCGTCGCGCTTGGGCCGCCGCCGGTACCGCCGCTTCATGCGGATGCTCGCCTCGACCCCGCCCGAAATGACGCCACCCTCGATCGCGACCGGCAGCGGCGTGATCTGCATCTCGCGGTGCTGCGGCGACACCGAGAACACGAATGTTGCGGGCCCGCTCGGCGTAACGGCGGGCGCTTGGGCGGGCGCGGGCGCTTGAGCGGGCGCTTGAGCGGGCGCGGGCGCAGGTGCGGGTACTTGCCCGGGCGCGTGCACCTGCCACATGTGCGCGCCCATCAGCCCGCTCGGGCCGTGCATCGCCGACGCCAGCAGCGACGCGTCGACCGCGAACGGCGCGCCAAACACGCCGCCCTCGAGCGTGCCCGCGGGCGTGCAGACGGCATCTGCACACACACCGGGCGCCGCTGTATCAGCCAGCGCGCCCGCACACCCCGCAGCCGCGCACAGCGCACCGCCGCCCCGCCGCGCCGCCGGATTGCTCGCGAGCGTCGCGATGGCGCGCATCATCAGCCGGCGGTGACCAAGCTTGACGCCCATCGCCGCCAGGTCGCTCTCGGTGATCGTCAGCAGGGCCGCGACGCTGTCAAAGCCCTCGTCCGCGAACGCCTTCTCGTACTGGCCCAGCCCGAGCGAGGCGAGGAAGTCGGCGACGTCCCGCATTGGTGACACACGCGGCCACGTCGGCTGCGACGCAGACCTAGCCAGGCAAAATTCCAAAGAGATCCCGGTTCTCCCGACGCGCGTCCGAGTCGCTTCCTCCCGTGCCTGCCGACGCGATGCGCTACAACGAGCGCGACGTCGCGTACTTTGCGCGCTCGCCGCGTGGCCGCGACCGCGAGGGCTATCTGCAGAAGAAGGGCGAGACGAACCCGTCGTTCAAGCAGCGCTGGTTCGTGCTCAAAGGTGCGTCCAAACAGAGCGCGCGCTCGTGAGACTCAAGCGCGGCGCCGTCCCACCCCCACTCTGCGCGCGCACGCGACCGCGCAGGCAACGTCCTGTTCTACTTCCAGTCCAAGAGCGACCAGGACCCGATCGGGTTCATCCTGCTCGAGAACTGCAGCGTGAGCGAGGCGCGCGACGAGGTGGTCGAGTTTGGTCTCTCGATCACCTTCGGCACGCCGGCCTCGCGCTCGTACCTGCTGCTCGCCCGCGACCGGTGTGCCCTCGCACGTCCGCACAGGGCCAGTGTGCTCACGGTGCGCACGCGCGTGCGCAGCGAGGACATGCTCGCGTGGGCCGCCGCGCTCCAGAACGCGTCCTACGTGCGCGTGCGCGAGACCGTGCGGCAGCTGCGCGCCGAGGTCGAACGCCTCAAGCGCCTGCTCGGCGGCGGCGCGGCCGGGGAGGCCGATGCGACAGACTCGTCAAAGTCGAGCATGGACGCCGGCGACCGCGAGGTCGACGTGCCGACCTTGTCGCCCTCGGCCGTGCGCCCGCCGCCTGGCTGCCTCGCTGATTACCGACGCCGTGCGCCCGCGCAGTCGCACAGCCCGCTGCGGCAGATGATCTCGGACGAGGAGGAGGACGCGGCGGGCGACAGCGACGCGGACGATGCGCAGACGTTTGGCCGAAACAGCAGCGACGCGCAGGGGCTGGAGGCGCCGGGGGACGACGACGACGGCACCGACGTGCGCCGCACTGCCGCCATCCCCGGCGTGGCACGTGCACGCTGACAGCGCGCGTGCACGCAGATGCAGCTGCCGCAGCAGAGCCCCAGCGGCGTCGGCGGCCTGCTCAAATCGCTTATCAAGCCCGGCGTGCGTTGCGCTGCCCTGTGCGCCTCGCTGGTTTGCTCCTGACGTGCGTAAACGCAGCAGGCGCCGTCCGTACCGCCGCCCACGGCTGCCATCAGCACGCCCGTGACCGCGCCCGTCTTTGCGTCGTTTGTGCGCGACGACATCGAGCCGGGGAGGTCGGCGCCAGCGGATCGCCGGCACGCGGCTGACACCGCCCGACGCCACGCAGTACGATCGACGTCGCGTTCAGCGCCACGGTCACGCGCTCGGCCGAGCAGAAGGACGCGTACGACGTGTTTGACTTCCAGGTTTGCCAAGCCCTGCCCCCGCTCGCTACGCCTCTCACGCGGCGTGGCAAGATCCTCGTCACGCGCTTCGACTCGGTCGTGCGCGACTGGGTCACCGTCGGACGGACGGAAGTGGCCACCGCGACCGAGAAGACGCAGCAACGGGTGCGAGTGTGCGCGCGCGCACAAGCATGTGGTGCTCATGCACGCCGCAGCAAATCTTCAGCGTCGACTTTGTCGTGTCGGTGCAGCTGCACAACATCAACCAGATGCAGCAGTTCAAGATCGCGCTGCTGCGGATCGACGACGTCGAGAACGACAAGGTGCGCCTGTGGGGCGAGGGCCTGATCACGTCGAGCGAGATCATGCAGATCAAGAGTAAAACACTGCGCGCATGCGCACTGTGGCGTGCGTTCACACGTGGCGGCGCACGGTAGCGTCCGGGGCGCGGCCGCCACTCCAGCTCCAGAGCGACGGACGCGCGGCCGAAGGCACCGACCCGGCCGGCCACATCGTTCTCAAGCCGATGGACGTGCGTGCGGCGCGTGCGGCCTTCGCCTCTGCGCGCGGCTGATGCGCGCCGCCAGCCGGTCGAGGGCGAGGACAACCGCACGCTAGGCGCGTTCACCGTGTGCCCTATTACGCGCGTGCGCTTCGAGTACCAGCAGCAAACGTACCGCGTCACGACCGAGACCGGCCGGGCGCTACGCGTGCGCGAGGTGCGACGGCGCTGTGCGCGCGTCCGTGTCTGCGTCCCGTCTGACAGCGCGTGTAGACCATCTTCGAGAGCCCGTGGACGTTCATTGTGCCGATCCACTACCTGCGCTTCCTTCGCGCCGAGGAGGAGACGCTCATCCGCGACCTCGACAGGTGGCGTCCTCTGCGCGCAGGCGCGCACCGGCTGACACCAGGGCGGCACAGCGTGCCGGACCACCTTCCGAGCGGCCTCGACAGCGTGCGCAAGCGCCAGATCGAGCTGCACTGCCGCCTCCTCAGCAACTTCAAGAACGCGCTAGCGTGCGCACGGCCACGTGGG
Source organism: Parvularia atlantis (assembly GCA_943704415.1). Classification (NCBI taxonomy): domain Eukaryota; order Rotosphaerida; genus Parvularia; species Parvularia atlantis. The sequence continues at coordinate 43,255 of CALSCO010000683.1, read as the reverse complement.
GCTGGTGGGCGCGCTGACAGCTCTCCTGCTGCAGCAACCTCGAGGCGTACACGGGCAAGAGCTTCCGGCCGTCCACGTCCAAGAAGGGCGAGGACATGCAGTTCATCGCGCTCAACTGCCACATCCAGAACCTGATCGTGAGCGACGGCCAGCAGAACGGCAGTGCGCCAGCCGGTGGCCGCGCGGCCGCGTGCGGTCGTTTCATGTAGTCGCGTCACAATCGCAGACTTTGTGTACGACTGCGTCACCTTTGGCGCCGCCTGCGCGCACGGCTACGGCTTCAAGAAGGGCGGTCTACGCTCGCTACTCGAGGCGCAGGCCAGCCGCGACGTTACCGACGATGACGCCAAGCTCTCGGCCGGCGGAGCCGAGCCCGCGGTCAAGGAGCAGCGCTCGTCGTCGATGTACAGCGCGCTCAAGAGCATGAGCACGCGCATGGCCGGTGCGTCGCACGTCGTTCGGTCGCTCGTCGCGCTCACGGCCGACATGCGCGAAGGCTTCATGCGCGACACGAGCTCGTCGACCGGCCAGCCGCAGGCGGCCACCATGCCGAGCCTCTTCTTCGGCACCAACGCCAGCAGCAGCTTGTCGGCGACGTCGCTCGCGTCCGGTGAGTATCGTGCGTCCTGCTTCCCATGCCTGCCTCCTGAGCCGTCGCCCCTCTGCAGAGGAGCCGCCGGCACCGCGCTCCGTGCTCCCGCGCTCGCACAACTCGTACCGGTCGCAGCGGCTCGCGGCCGTGGAGGCCGTCGTGACGTTCGGCAGCCTCGTGGACGGTGCGCGCGCCGGTGTCCCCTTTGGCGGCCCTGAACGGCGCCGCAAACATAGATATCCGCGCGGCCGCCAAGACGGATGACAAGGCCGCACGGCTCGCGGCGCTCGATCGTGCGCGCTCGCAGATGTACATCGCCGTGCACCACATCCTCGCGTGCGCATTGCAGCTGCGCGCGCGTACGTGGCTGAACTCTGCCCTTTTCTGCGGCTCCGCGGTCCAGGCAGGCGCAGCGCATCGAAAACATCTCCGAGGAGGCCCTGTCGATCGCCGGGCGCGTGTCCAAGACGTCCTGGCCGACGTTTTACAGCGCAGTGCAGAACGTGGCCGACGGCACGCTCGGCACGGCCACGCACGAGTCGTTCATCACGTCGCTGGACGCGCTCGTGCGCAACTTTGAGCGTCTGGCGCTGCTGGTGCAGACCGAGCTCAACGCAAATGTGCGCGGCCGGCTGCGGGCGCGAGGGCGCGCTCACACGACCGGCGCCGCGCCAGTTTGTCAAGGAGGACGCGTGCTCGCTGTCGCACCTGTCGCTGCGCATGCGCCTCGCGGCCGTACATTCGCAGGCGCTGACGGCACTGGTTCGTGCCCCCGCGCCCACGCACAGCGTCCTCACGCGCGCGCGCGCGTGCGCCCTGCAGGTGAGCATCTTCGCCTCAAACCTGAGCAACCGCATCACGGATCAGCCGTACCTGGAGCAGCTGAGCCGCACGGGCTACCTTGCGCACTTTGAGAGGTGCGATGCAGCCACCGGATGCAGCCGCGCGGCCGTGTATGACGCGTCCGCTCGCCCGCTAGCCTGCTGAGCACGCAGGGCGACGAGAACGGGATGCTCGAGGACATGTACGTCGCCGTGCGCGAGCTCTCGACCGTGCGCATCCGCCTCGCGCTCGAACAGACCGGTGCGGTACTCCGCGGGACGGCGGGCGGCGTCTCATCGCGCGCGCACAGTGCTCCCGGCCGGCACGTCCAGGCCGTCCCAGAGCTTCTTCGACTTCCAAGGCACGCCCGACGCGCTCGTGATCGTCGTGTTCCTGCCGCAGGCGGCCTTTGACCTGCTGCCGGAGGAGTTGCAGGCGGTGCGCGCTGGTCGCGGCCGTGACGTGTCATGCTCATCTGCACCTCCGCAGAGCAAGCTGATCGACGTCTACCCGGTCATCTTCACACAGGGCATCAACGAGATGCAGACGGTGGCCAACGCGGTCGGCGACACGACGCTGCAGGACCTGATCAACACGCAGTCGTTCGCGCTGCTGCGGCTCTACATCAAAAAGTGCGCGCGAGCATGCGCCGCGGCGCCCCCCGCGCGCCTCTCACCGCAAGACGAAGCTTCCGCTCGTGGCTGCGCGAGACGGGCCTGCTGACGAGCAAGTTTGTGGAGCTGCGCACAAAGCAGCTCGAGGACACGACCAAGGAGCTGCAGACGGCCATCAGCAACTCGAAGCGCATCAAAAACACGGAAATGCTCACGCTGGCTGAGCGCTTGACCCGGCTGTACGTCTCTTGCCCGCGCGCTGCATCTCGGCCTGACGCTGACGACGCGGCAGGCTCAACGGCGGACGCCTGACGAGCTGCAAGAGCGCGAAAGACCGCACGTCCATGGCGATCACGCTGGAGCAGGTGTGGCCGCTGGCTGCGCACGGCGGTCCACGCTCACGCCCCGGGCGCGCGCGGCAGATCCTGCTCCTGCGCTTCTCGCACAAGCTCAGCCCCGACCTGCAGGACACGCTGCGCGACGCCATGCGCAGCCAGGGAGTGCGCCTGCAGAACGTGAAGAAGAACACGGGCACGGCACGCTACGGTGTGTGTGGGGCCGCCGCATGCACGCTCGCCCGGCCGCTGAGCCGTGTCGCTTGTGCACACAGCGTTCAACTACCTCCAGACGCTCTCCCTGCCCAAGATGTACCGGCCGCCGCGCGGCACCGGGGGCGGCAGCGGGGCGTGAAGGCGAGTGAGTGCGCGCGTGTGTGCGTTGCGAGCCCGGCGGCGCTGCCAATAATGTACAAGATCAATAGGCCTAATTAGCGCGCGCCGCGTATCAGCTGAAGTCGTTGTCAAACAGGGAGTCGTTGGCGTTGTTAAGGAAGACGTTTGCAAGCTCGTCGCTGGTCTGCTCGGTCTGCTCGGGCTGCGGTGCCGGCGGCGCCTGCTGCGACTCGTTGGGGCCGGCCGAAACCAGTGCGGCGGGCGCACCTGCGTGTCGAGCACGTGCAAGCCCTCAAACATGTCGATGTCGGCGTGCACGTGGCCCACAAACAGCTCGGACGGGTTCCTGCGCGCGCGCATTGCGTGAGCGATGCCGGCACACACACACGCACACAGCCGCGGCGCACCTGCCGGACGGCGACACGCCGACGCCGGGCGACAGCGATGACGAGTGTTGGCTGTGGCGGGCGCATCAGGCGATGCGCAGAACGAGGGCAAGACGCGCGTACCTGTACGGCGAGAGCGTGCGGTCCTCGGAGGCGACGGTGGCCGACTCGGAGGACGACGTCGCGCGCGGGCTGGGCGCAAGACACGTGTGAGCGCGGCACCACGCTGCGCGCCCGCAAATGCACTCTGTCGGCGACGTCGGCGTCGACGTCTTGTTCAGGAGCGGCGCTCGGCTCTCGTCGCCGGCGGCGTCGCCGGCGCTATGGTGTAACCTGGCTGTCATCGCAGGCGGCGCAAGCGTGCTGAGCCAGCGCTGCGGGGTCCAGACCGGCTGCTGCTGCTGATGTTGCTGCATTTGCTGCTGCTGCTGCTGCATCTGCTGCTGCTGCTGCTGCTGCTGTTTGGGACGCGGTGGGGCCAAGGCCGGAGGCACAGGCGCGGCCTGCATGCTCAGCGCTCTCGTCGCCACGGTCGTCCACTGCGCCGGCAGCTGCAGCCAGCTGCTGCCTTGGCGCACGACGTCGGTCACGGCGGGCGGCGGGGCGGGCCACGGCTCGTAGGAAGACGACGCGAGCGCTCGCAGGCTGGCGTTGTCGGCACGGGCGGGCGACGACGACAGGAGCGGTCGCATGCTCGACACGGACGAGGTGCGGCTGCCAAAGTCGCGGGGCTGCTCCGGTGGGGGCGGCATGGATCGCGTGGCCGCGCGCAGGATGGCCACGACCTTCTGCTGCTGTGCGCGTGGTCACGTGTGCATCTGTGAGCAGCGAGCGGCACAGGCGGATGCGCGAGCGCCGCACCTGATTGGCGAGTGCGACGTCGAGCGGTGTCCGGCCCTGGTTGTCGGGGATTGAGGCGTCGGCCTTGGACTGCAGGAGCATCTGCACAGCGCGCTCGTGGCCCTCGCGCGCTGCGAGGAATAGGGCCGTCTCGCCGCGCTTGTTCTGGCCATTGAGCTCGAGAATCTGGCGCAGCGCGAGCGCGGCGGTCGGTCGCAGGGGCCGCGTGATGGGGATGGGCGAGGCTACGGAGAGCAGCTGGTGCAGCGCGTTCTTGTTGTTTGTGGCCGCGGCCCAGTGCAGCGCGGTGTTGCCCGCGTGCAGATTGGCGTCGTCGACCTGCACGCCCTGCGTGAAGAGAAAGTTGAAGACGGCGTCGTTGCCGTTCATGGTCGCGGCCATCAGCGGCGTCGTGTTGGTGTTGTCGGGCAGGTTGGCGTCGGCGCCGCCGCGCACGAGGAAGTTCAGCACGGGCACGGCCGACGCCCTCGCGAGGCACGCGCTGTACAGCGGCGTGCGGCCCTCGCTGTCGCGCGCGTTGACCAGCGCGCCGTTTTGCGCCAGGAAGATGGCCATCTGCGGCGGCAGCGCGGCACTGAGCAGCGGCACACAGACAAGAAAAAAAGTGCGCCAGCGCACCTGGTTGTGGCCCTGACGGCAGGCAAGATGCAGAGCGGTTTCGCCGCGCGCGTTGCACGAAGACACGTTGGCGCCGTACGAGAGCAGGACGCTGGCAGCCTGTGCACGGGTGCGAGAGCACGGTCAGCGCAGCAAACAAGCAGCCACCTGCGCTCACGGACCGCGACGTGCCCCGCCTGCGCTGCCCACAGCAGCGCCGTGTTGCCCTGGGTGTCGGACGCGTCGATGGCTACGTGCAGCATCCGCGGGGTTTGGTCGACGTAGATGGTCGAGTTCGGTCCGAGCAGCCTTTGAATCGTCGCGCTGTCGCCGACCATGGCGGCGTAGTGCAGCAGGCCACACCCGCGCGCGTCGCGGTAGGCCAGAAGCGGAACGCCCTGGGCCATCGCCTGCGTGCGCGCCGCCTCGTACAGTCGCGCAGGGCTGTCGTGCGGTGCCGCGCCGGTCCCGAGCTCGGACATGTCGATCACCGACGTGGTCAGCCGCCGCCGCTTGACCATGAGCATCACGAGCAGCGCGAGCATCACGAGCAGCACGATGCCCACGGTCGTGCTGGCGATCGCCGCGACCTGGGCGGACGAGAGCGCGCCATCGCTGGTTGGCGACGGCCTCGGGGTTTCGGCCGGCTCGTCGGTCGGGGTCTCGGTCGGCTCGTCGGTCGGCTCGTCGGTCGGCTGCTCGGTCGGCGCGTCGGTCGGCGACTCAGTAGGCGCGTCCGTTGGCGCGTCTGTTGGCGCGTTGCTGGGCGTGGGGATGACGCCGCTTGGCGAGGTCGTTGGGACGGTGCTGGGCGCGCCCGTTGGGCCGTCGCTGGGCGCCTGCGTGGGCCAGATGACGTCGTCAAACAGGGGGCAGGAGACGACCACGTCTGCGCGGCGCAGCAGCCTGAGCATTGCCGCCAGCGGCCGTGTGGCGCTCGCAGCGCACCGCTCGAGACGCTGCCGCCGCAGCCGCGGCCGTTCGCAGAGTCTAGCACAGTCAGCGTGCGGGTGAAGTTGAACTGTCGTGCAACAAGCGACGTCAACCCTCGTGCATCAGTGCGCTGGCAGAGCAGAATACGCACCACGTAGGTCCGGCCGGGTGATGGCGTGCTCTGGCAGGTGGGCGTGTCGTACGCGAGGACGTTGCCAGCGGCGTCGTACGCCACAAGAACCGCCTGCGACGGCCAGCAGGTGAGCGCACTGCGGCCACCGATCTGCGCCAGCGCACCGCTTGTTTGGCGGGCGTGGATGTGGCGGCCGTGACGGGCCCGGACCAGCACGCCGGCCCGATACGTTGCAGTGCCGTGGCGTAGACGACCTTGCCGTCGCTCGAGTACGTCCAGACGGCCACCTCAGCGAGCGCAGGCAGCGTCACCGTCCATGCAGGGTTCCTGGTGTGCGTCGCACAGGTCAGCGACCGTGCGGCCGGCTGCGAACGCACATGTACTGGATACGCGTGGTCATGACGGCGGCGCAGCTGCTGTCAAACGACGAAGCTGCGCGAGCGGCGAGTCAGCGCCTGTTCAAAATCCTGCCCGAACGCACAAAGCGGCTGCGAGGCCTTGCTGCCGCACGTGTTGTTGGTTCCGTTGCCGTTGCCGCCGCGACCGTTCCCGTTGCCGTTGTTGCCGTTGCCGTTGTTGCCGTTGTTACCGTTGCCGTTGCCGTTGTTTCCGCCGTTGCCGTTGCCGTTGCCGTTGTTGCCGTTGCCGTTGCCGTTGCCGTTGCCGTTCGTCTCCGTGGGCAGCGGCAGCGTGCTCTGGTCGTCTTCGCCGTCGTCATCATCCTCGTCTTGTTCGTCGCTGCTGCTCTTCAGCAGGTTCGTGAGCGACGCGAAGCGGATGACCTGTACGCGTCTGCTCAGTCGGCGGTCGTCGCGGCGGCGGAAAGCGCGCACGTTGCGATACGGGTCGCGGCCGCTACAGCTGGCGTAGTCGGTGGCATAGACAGTGCCGGTGTCTGCGCTCCCGCGCAGGTCAGCTGTGCGCCGCAGCCGCGCAAGGGACGCACCATCGGCGCCGCGGTATGCAATGGGCAGCAGCGTCACGTCGGACGAGGGCGCGCCGGGAAAGCTAAGGCGCGCGGTGAAGTAGCCGCTCGTCGGGCACTTGTTCAGGACGATGTCGGTGGTGCCGCGCAGAGGGTGCGTGACGCGCACGACGACTGACAGCACGTTGTTCGACGCCCACCAGTTTTTGTGGCTGCACCGCGTGTCAATCCTCACCCGCCGCCATCTGCGAAATATTCCCCCTTGTGCGCGCACCGGTAGTAGAACTGCGTCTGCGCGCCGGCGAGCGACGACGCGCTCGCACACTCATCGAGGCTGGACGTGAACTGCCCCTCGAACTGCGTCACGGCGCTTGCACCGCAGCCCGCGTCCGAGTTGAGCAGGTTGCCTGGGCGCGTGAAGTCGATCTGCGTTTGGCGGGCGTCAAGACACGGCGCGCGTGGCGCCGGAGCGGCAGAGACGCACCCCCGAGTACGGCTGGAGGCTTGAGCACGACGCCGCGTCGATGTGCAGCACGCCCTGTTGTCGCCGACGGGCCGCGTGAGAACGGGCGCATAAATTGCGCACACGCACGTTCGACCCGTCCAGGGCCGTCACGGCGACGCGCACATCCGGCGGGCTCGCGGGCGGCAGCACGTGGCCGACAAAGTACTCGTCGAACGCGGTGCAGCGGCTGAGAGTAAACGAGCCGAGCGGGGCGGACGAGGCCGAGTACAGGTCGAGGCGCACGGCGGCGACACTCGCGTCAGCGTGCATGGCCGGGTTGCTGCACGCGCGTCGCGATAAGCACGACGGAGTAGGCGCAGCCGGGGCGGCCGGGCGCACCGGTAGTAGAAGGCGGTCGGGGCGGCGCAGCCGAGGAACTGCGACGTGTGGCGGTTGATGACTGCGGCGATCACCCAGCACCGATCCGCGCGTCAGGAACACGCGCCCGGACGCGCGTGCGTGCGCGGGAAAGCACACCGTGCGAGACGCTCACGTCACCGTTGCGACACGGCAGCGAGCCCGAGCCGCCGTAGTGGTAGACGTACAGCGCATGGTTGGCGGCGACGCGGCGATCGACCGGGTAAAGGTTGTCGGTTGTGTTGGACGTGCAGTCGAGCGGGCGGTGCACGTCCGCGCTCTTGTCGTAGATGAGCGTGCCGGCGCCGTCGATGTAGCGGAAGCGCGCGGCCGAGACCGCGGGCAGCTCGGGCAGGGCGGCCCACCACCAGCCCGCGACGGCGCAGCGGGCGAGCGTGACGTCGACGCCGAGCGGGGCGTCGCCGAGGAACAGCTCCATCGCCACGGCGCTCGGCGCATGCTCGTTGCGGTAGAACACGGCCATGGCGCGCGCATCGGGCGCAAGTGCGAGGGCGCCCAGGCACAGCGCGCACAGCGCGGCGGCTCGAGTGGAGCGCATGGAGTTTCGAGTTGAGTAGGCCTTGCACCGCGCGCGTGCGCGTACGTATGCATATCCCATCATGGCGTAAGTGCGTGGGTGGACAGCCACTCTTGCCATCATGGCGGGGAATGCGTGACGGCGGCGGGTTGGTATGTTTTTTGTATTTACCCTTTAGAGTTGAACGCCATCATGGGTGGCGGCGACCTGGTGCGTTCGCCGCGTTGGCCCGCGTTGCGCGCTGACGGCCGCGCCACGCCGCGCCGCGCCGCAGAACCTCAAGAAGAGCTGGCACACGCAGACGTTCAGCAACCTCGAGCGCGTGTGGAAGGCCGAGCAGAAAGCCGAGGATGAGAAGAAGAAGCTCGCGCAGCTGCAGCGTGAGCTGGCCGAGGAGCGGCAGCTGGCCGAGATGCAGCAGAGCCTGGAAAAGTCCGGCCAGGTCAAGTGCGTGCGGCGTGTGCGCGTGAGTGAGCGTGGGGCGGGGTGCTGACGCCGGGCGCGGCAGGAAACGCTCAGACCGGCTCGACTGGATGTACGCGACGTCAGTGCAGAACCCGTCCGAGATTCAAGAGGAGTACCTGCTGGGCAAGCGCCGCGTGGACCAGCCCGAGGGCGCGGGCAGCAGCGCGACGGGGGTGCGTCCAGGCTGCTTGCGCGGCCGCCCCGTGTTGACGACGATGACGCGCGCACCTCGCAAGCTCGCCGTCGTGCCCGAGTCGCTCGCGACCGCCGGCGGCGACCGCAAGGACCGCGACGCGATGAACAAGGTCCGCGAGGATCCGATGCTGCAGATCAAGCGCCGCGAGCAGATGTCGCTAAAGGAGATCCTCGACAACCCGATCCGCATGAAGCAGCTGCGCGAGGTGCGCCGTAGATTGTGTGAACTGTCGTGTGCTGATCGCTCTGGCAATGACGCTGCGCAGCTGAGCGAGAAGCAGCGCCGCGAGAAGAAGGCCAAGAAGAAGGAGAAGAAGGAGAAGAAGAAGGCGGCCAAGCGTGCGCAGTCGGGCGGCAGCGACAACGAGTCGAGCAGCGCTTCTGATGACGACGTTGCGAGGGGAGGCGAGCGCAAGGTGGAGCACGGGCGTGAGCGCGAGTTTGACCGCGGGCGTGAGCGCGAGGCTGATCGTGGACGCGACCGCGATGTCGACCGCGGGCGTGAGCGCGAGGTCGACCGGGGACGAGAGCGCGACCACAGCCGAGAGCGCGACCGCAGCCGTGACCACGAGCGCTCGCACAGCAGCCGTGACCACGAGCGCCCGCACAGCAGCCGTGACCGCGAGCACGACCGTCCAGTCCTCAACGGACACGCCAACGGGCAAGCCAACGGCCATCACAGCCAGCGCGAGCCCGTGGCGCGGAAGCCCGCGCTGACCGCCGAGGAGCGCGAGGCGCGGCTGGCGGCGATGCGGGCTGGCGCGACGTGGCACGCCGCCGAGCGCCAGCGCCAGCTCGAGGAGGACATGCAGCGCGAGGAGGCTGAGGCGCAGCGCTTGACGGCGTCCAAGCGGCACAGCGACGCCGACGCCGAGTTTCTGCGGTGCGGACACGGCCGCGGCAGCTCTCGCGTTGCTGACGATGTGCACGCGCACGCTGCCCAGCGATGTCAAGCGCAAGGCGTACACGGCCGACGACGCCGCAAGCATGGCCGAGCGCGTGCAGCGCAACCGGCACTACATCCAGCGCGGCAGTGACGAGAGCAGCACGGGTTTCACTGCAAAGTAGTACGTTATCGCGGCGTCGGGTCACATCATGGAGCCGTAGTCGGGCTCGAAGGGGATGTAGGGCTGGACGCCGGCGACACGGATGCCTAGCCGCGGGTGAGCAGCGGCAGACCCAGTGCGCAGGGCGCACGCACCGCCGCGGTTGCCGATCTCGACCGAGCCGTAGCGCTCGGCGAAGACCTCGGGCAGCGGGCGGCCGTTGGGCGGGGCGAGCCAGAGGCGCAGCAGGTGGCGCTTCTTGGCGGGGTCGTCCCAGTCCTGTTGCGCGGCGCGGTTTGGCCTACTACACCACGTGCGCGTCAGGGACACACGTGCCTGGTATGCCGTGCGCGCGTGGAGCAGCTGGTGGTTGTGCAGGAACTGGATATCGCCCACTGCGCGCGATCGGGGGCGGCTCAGCCGCGCTGCAACCGCGGCCTCACGCAGCCGCGCTGCACCCTCGAGCTCCATGCTTAGCTGGATGTCGTCGCGCGAGGCCAGCTCGATCATCAGGTCCAACGCCTCCTTCTCCTGCTGTGTCTGCCGTGGCACCTCGGGGAAGCGCTGCGCCGCGTCGATAAAGTCGCGCGCGAAGATTGTGCTGCGCGGCGGCGGCCCTCGTCAGCGACAGGCCAGTTGACAGGTGCTCGCGCACGTGCCTCAGGCGGCCGGCGTAGTGGTGGAAGACCGGCATCTGGTAGTACGGAAGCTTGCCGGGCGGCACCCTTGAGGGAAGCGCGCGTGAGCGAGCCGGCCGCGACACCGCGACACCGCGCCCGCACGCACTCGTTCTTGCGGTCGATGTACCACGGCTGGCTGAGCAGGTGCGCCAGGTCCGGGCGCAGCTTGAGCATCTCGTTGTAGATCGTGACGGACGAGGCGATCGACGACAGGCCGCCCTCGCGCGCCGTGGCTAGGCACAGCAGTCCGACGACGTCGGTCGAGTCGGTGTGCGGGATCTGGCGCGCGTTGGTGGCGTACTTGCGCGTGACGGGGTTGTTTGGGTCCTGTTGCGAGCAGGCGGGCGAGAGGCACGGGGCGCATGCCGCTGAGTGGCCGGGCGGGGCTCACGCGTGGCACGGGGCGCACCAGCCCGAGGTCGTACACGTGGCCGATCAGGTGGCCCTTTGCGTTCTGTGGCACGCCCACGCCGATGTGCGCGCCGATGCCCCAGTACGCGAGGAACTTCTGCTCGCGCGTGTAGCTGTGTGCGCGGGCGTCGGCGTGAGCTGCGAGCGCGTGAGAATTGGGGCGGCGGGCGCACCGGTGCACAGGCAGGCCCTTGATGAGCACAAAGCCGATGCCGTTGACGACGTCCTCGGCGATGCGCGCCATCGTCGCGCCAAAGTCGTCGCCCAGCGGGAAGTCGGCTTTGGTGACGTCGTGCACGGCCAGGCCGCGCTGCTCGACGTGCGCCATCGCTGCGTCAATCGCGCCGATCTGTCCGCGCGGCAAGCAAGCGCTCAGCGCACATGGCCCGGCGGGGGGCAATGCCAGGCACGCGCACGCGCCTCGGCCTCGGTCAGGCGGTGCACCCAGCGCTCCGGCCGCGCCTGCAGGTCCTTGCCGAGCCACGCATCTGGGCCGTCGAGAGTTCCGAGCTCCGCCATGCTGTGATGCCGCGCACAGGAAACGACGCAATGCATACGATTGGCTCGCGCTAGCCGAACGTGCCCGCCTCATTCCGCGCTATCAGCGCCGCTGACCGCGCTCGGCCCGGCGCGCAGGAGCACGTGTCCGCGCGCGTGAACAGTCGTCCCTGCGCTTCTCTTGCAGCATGGCCGCCGTCATGTCAAACGTGCGTCGCGGGCGCGGAAGGGGCGAGAAAACGGGCGCTAGCGGCTCACGAGACCGTCCAACCTAGCCCCGCGAGCAGAACCAGGCGGCCGTCACGGCCGAGCTGACGGACATGCAGCGCCAGCGCCGCAACATGAAGCACGAGCAAAGCAAGCTGTCGGTGGCCGAGCAGGCGCAGGCCGAGCAGAGCGCGGCCGCCGTCGCCCCCGCGAACGGTTCGCCGTCTGCCCTGCCGAACGCTGCGTCGCTCAATCGCGGCGCAGAGATGGTTGCGCGCATGCGTGACGAGCTCAAGCGCTCGCGCGAGGCGCGCCGCAGTAAGGAGCGCGAGCTGATCGAGCTGCGCGTCGCCCTCGGTGTGCTCTTCCTGCGGCGGTGCGCGGCTGCGAGCACTGACCGCGGCCCGAACGCAGTGCGCAAGACGATCGAGCGTGACAACGAGGCCGTGCGGGCAGAGCACGAGGAGCAGCTCATGCAGAAGGCGCAGGTGCTTGCGCAGAAGCAGATCGCGGTTGAGCAGGAGATTGCGCATCTTGAGCGCATCCGCCTCGAGCGCGTGCGCGAGGACGCGGCACAGAAGGAGGCCGACAGCGAGGAGCACAAGTCCAAGCGCGCGGTCAAGACCAGTACGTCCCCTGGCGCGGCCTGCTCCCTCTGCGGCTCATGCGCACTCTCAGTCCTCAAGTTCGGCAGCGTCCGTGGCCAGGCCGGCGGCCCGATCATGCACAGGTGCGTCCATTTCGTTCGCGGCTGCTGGGTTTCCGACTCTTTTGCGCCGCGCCGCAGCGAGTGAGCGTGCACATCCGCCCCGACCGCCGTCGCGCGATGTCGATGTCTTTTGTGTCACGCTTTTGTCTGCGCCGTCACGGCCGTGAGTGCGCACACGCGCACGCGCGTCCATGTACACGCTCCTGTACGGCGCGTACAAGCAGGCCACGCGCAAGGAGGAGTACAGCGTGCTGCTGCTCGGGCTCGACAACGCCGGCAAGACGGTGCGCGCGCGTGATGCGACGCGGGGCCGCCCGCCCACACGCGCCACAGACTCTGCTCGAGAGCCTCAAGTCGGTCTACGCGGGCATTGTGCCGCGGCCGCCGCACCAGATCGTACCGACCGTAGGGCTCAACAGTGCGTGCTCGTCGGCGGCGCGCGCGTGCGCCGGCAACAGCACGCACTCACACGCACGCGCACAGTCGGGCGAATCAACGTCGACGGCATCAAGCTCAGCATCTGGGACCTCGGCGGGCAGCTTGAGCTGCACGGGATATGGGAGAAGGTGCGGCGACGGGCTGCGCGCGGGGCCCGCACCCGTCCTGAGCGCGGCGCGTGCAGTATTACGACGAGTGCCACGGCATCGTGTTTGTGATCGACTCGACCGACGTCGACCGCCTCGAGACGTCCATCCGCGCGTTCAGTGCGCGCCGCGCCGCGAGTGTGGGCGTGGGACGATGCGCTTACCACATGCATACACGCGTGCGTGCCGCGGCAGTGAACGTCGTGGCCCACAGCGCCGTGCGAACCGTGCCGATCCTCGTCCTCGCCAACAAGCAGGACAGCAAGCAGGCCGTCGGCGTCGAGCGCATCCTTGAGAAGTTCATCGCCGACACGTCCGGCCTGGAGGAGCATGACTGCCGCGTGCAGCCGCTGGTGGCTCTGAAAGGGTGCGCGCGCGACCCATGCGGCCTGCGCCGCTGCGGCTGAGCGGGCCGCGCGGGCAGGGACGGCGCACGCGAGGCCATGTCGTGGCTGGTCCGGGGCATGACCGTCAACGCGCCCAACCGACCGCCCAAGCTGAGCGAGTAGCGAATGCCGCCGCCGTCTTCTTCTGTACAACACACATGCATGAGGGCACATCATCCGCTGCGCCCGCCGCGCGCCTTCTTGCCCGCCGGCCGCCCGCCCTGGCGCGCCTTTTGCAGCCCGCCACGCTGCTGCACGGCGGCGAAGCGGCGCTTGAGGTACCTGTGCGCGGCCAGGCGCGAGTGTGAGGATGCACGCGGGCGCATGCCGCCGGCGCAGACGCACTGCTTGGTCTTGTCATCCGCCAGCAGCTCGTCCATGATGTGCGCCTTGCGCTGGCGCTTTGGCACGCGCGCCGCGTAAAAGTCCGCCGCACCCTCCACCACCGTGCCCATCTGGCGCAGCGCGCGAGTGGGCGAGCTGCCGCGTCGTGTCGGCGCCGGCGCACCTGGAACACTTTCGGCAGCGTCCGGCTGTTGTCCTTCTTGTAGAAGCGCTTGGGGTCGATGACGTTGCGCAGCTTGATCAGCTGCAGGTCGCGCTTGATCTCGTCGGTCATCTTCGGGGCGCGCATGTTGAACCACTCGGGGCCCGCGCTCGGCCCGCTCTGCGCGTCCTCGTCGTCAGCGGACGAAGAGTGTTCTCACCGTGCCCGCGCGCACCTTGTCGTTCGCGGCGCCCTCCTCGTCCGGCCGAGGCCGCCCAGGGCGCGGCGCGACCAGATGGCGCTCAAGGTCGGGCGTGACGACGGACCGCTTCATGAGCATTGACGGCGCGTCCTTGGCCAGCTCCGTGTCACCGTCGTCGGCCGCATCGATCGCAAACTCGGCGCCTGCGCGCGAGCGCGCGAGGCCGTCAGCGCGACCGAGCAGTTGCGTGTCGCGCGTGCCTCCTTGCTCGTTGAATGTGATGTACAGCGGCAAGGTCTCCAGTCCGGAGCGCAGCGAGCCGAACGCGGCCGGGTCGCGCGCAGCTGGCTGCCGGTACGCGGCGGAGGGCTTGCTCTGCACCACCTCGCGGTTGGCACTGCGATAGCCCGCGCGCGTGAGCACTCTACTGCGAGCCGCGAGCGCACGCCGCCGCACTGCAGCAGCGCGAGCTCGTCCGCCAGCGCCTGTCGCAGCGGGCCGTCGAGTGTGCTCGATGGCTCGGTGTCTGGCTTTGCGTCCGGGTGCCGCTGTGTCGGTTGTGCTGGCTCCACCTCAACGTCCGACGAGTTTGCGGCCGCGTTGCCTGCGCGTCGCCGCGTAGCCGGCCGTGCCGGCTCAGTCTCGACGTCCGACGAGCTCGCGGCGGCGGCGGCGGCGGCGCGTCGCGTTGTGCGGCGCATGGCGGTCGAATCTCGATGCCACGCCGGCTCCTCACAGCTGCCGCCGCGCCAGCGGTCCTCGGCACGCTGCTGGCGGCCGTGCTGGTTGCGTGCGGCGCCCGCGCCAGCGCACCCGCGCGGCTGATCTGCCGGTTCATCCCGAACGGCGACCGTGCGCGCGCCCGCGCCCACGCCTGCGCCTGCGCCGCTGATGCACGTGTGCGCGCGCAGCTGGGCCGCAGTTCTACGTCGAGCTGCACGAGGCCAACGCGGCGCGGCTCAACGCGTCCGTGACGGCCGTCGCGCACCGCCTGGGGCTGCTGGACGACGACGGCGTGTCGTTTGTGTTCGACCTGCACGACCCCGTTGACGGGCGGCTCGTGCGCGACGTGCGCGAGTGCCTCCGCCTCTCGCACGGCTCGCTCGTGCTCGTCCGCCGCGGCGACGTCTTTGTCTACCCGCCCTTCCACGTGGGCTACGAGCGCACGGTCACGGTCGCCGGCGGCCAGTCGTTCGTCGTCCGCACCGTCTCAACGCGCCCGCGGGTGCGCCCTCGGCGGCCTGGTACGCGCGCCGCTCAACCCTGTCGAACGCGCGGCCAGGCCTTTCGGGTGCTCGACTTCCTCACCGACGCCGAGACCGAGGCGATCAAGAAACTGAGCAACATCTCGGATACGCGTGCGTGGGGCTCGATACACACGCGCGCACCGCCGCCACTGAGCGACGTGCAGCCAAGTACTACATGCTCAACGAGGCCAAGCACGTCCCCGCGGCCGACGATCAGGTGACGAGCGACGTGGCAGACCGTATCGGCGACCTCCTGCGCCTGCCGCCGCGGCTGATGGAGATGCACGACGGCTTCGTGGTCATGCGGCGCGCGCGCCAGACACGCAGCAAGGGCACCGTGGCCCCGGAGCGGTGCGCCGTGCTCGCTGGCCGTCGTGTGTGCGGCTGTCGTGACCGGCCGCTGGCCCGCAGCGACTTTATGCACAAGGGCGACACGCCGGCGTTTGCGGGCCTCGCGCGCGGCATTAACCAGCTCGTGACCGCGGCGCTGTTCCTCAACGACGTGGCCGACGGCGGCGGCATCAACTTCCCCATGGCGGGCCTGCCCAATGCGCAGCACTACATCAGCGAGAGCCCGGCCGGCCAGCTGCAGGTGTTCCTGCCCAGCGGCGTGTACGCGTGCGCGGCCGGTGCGTGCTGCGGCCGTGCGTGTCGCGGCACGGCTGATCCCCCGCTCCCGCGCGCGCACGCACACAGGCGCCACGGCCGATGCCGTGCGCCGCTCGCTCGTCTTCGTGTACAACCTCGACCCGGTGCGGCAGGGGCGCGGTGAGCCGGACCCGATGGCGTTCTACCAGATGTGCAACCCGGTCTCGGGCCCGCAGTGCGTGGCACGCGCGGAAACCTGCCCTCGTCATGGCCGTCCGACCTCGCGCGCGCGCGCACGTGCGCCCCGCAGGTGGTGGGCGCGGTTGCGGGTGACCAACAAGGTCATCTACGACGTCAGTGGCATGTCGGTCATGCACTGGCTCGACCAGGCCATGGCGTCGGCGCTGGGCGTGTCGCTGACCGGGCTGCTCACCAACGGGTACGGCTGGGATTGGTCCGAGGACGTGCTCGCGGACGACGCGGCGTTCAGCCGGCTGGTACAGGACGAAGTGTCGCGCCCGCTGCCGGACGCGTACTGATCGACGGGGAGGGCGCTGCGATGTACAGGAGAGAGCGAGCTTATCACAGCTTGGCTGGTGCGACGCGCTGGAACAGCGACGGGTTCAGGCGGATGAAGCGCTCGGCCTTGGCCGGGCCGCCCGCCTTGACGAACAGTGCCTCCATGTCCTGCGCGAGCGCGTAGTCACCCTTGATGCGCACGAGCTTTTGCGAGACGGCCTTGCGCCCGCTCAGGCCGCCCGAGATGAGCTTGATCAGGTCCTGCGCGGCTAGGTCAGCTCGCCGAGTCTGTGCTCCAATACGGGCAGCGCACGTTCTCCTCGAGCGTCATGACCACGTCGGCCTTGCCCGGCGGCCTGCCGTCGCCAAACACGGGCGGCCTGGCCTGGCCGGCGAGGATCATGTGCCAGGTGCCGATCGGCTTGCCGTGCACCTCGATGTTGACCTGCCGCGTGCGCGCCGGCTTGACCGTGAGCGTGCGACGGCGTGTGTGCGCGGCCGCACCTGGAAGATGCCCGCGAGCGTGCCGATGAGCTTGGGCGCGGCCGCGATCTCGCGCTGGAGCTCGCGTAGCAGCGCGCGCACGGCAAGCTCGTCCACGCTGGCCATGGCGCCTCCTGCGGCTCGCGCCGAGGACGGCGAGTCAGCGAGCACGAAGAGAGCGGGGGAGCTGCGTGCGGACTACGTTGTGCTTTCAACTTTCAGCTGGGACGCAGGCTTAGGGCCTATGCGCCTGTCCGTTCGTCGTCTCAGTGCGTCCGCCGCGTCGCGCCCCGTGATGTCTGTGCCGGCGCCCGAGTTTGCCTCGTCGCGCACGGGCTTCCTGCAGACGCCGTTCCAGCTGGGCAACCAGTTTGACGACGACCCCGTGCTCGCGGCCGTGATCAAGCGCGTGCGTCGTCGCCGACCCCAGCTCAGCGGCCTTGCCCTGACACGGCGCGCCGCCGCCGCCAGCACTGCCCACCCGAGCACCATGCCGCCGTCGTTGCCGACCTGCGCCGCCTGAGCGACGCCTCGCTGGGCGAGTACAAGGCCTACGGCGACGACGCTGAGCTCAACCAGCCGCGCGTGGAACAGTTTGACGCGTTCGGGCGCCGCGTCGACCGGCTGGTGACGGCGGACGGCTGGCGCCGGCTGGTGCGGGCGCGGCGCGCGGGCGGTGCGCCAGGCTAATGACGTCTGTGGGGCGCGTGCAGCACGACGTGAGTGCAGCCGAGGGTCTCGTCGCGACCGCGTACGAGCGCAAGTACGGCGCGTTCAGCCGCATCTACCAGATCGCCAAGCTGATGATTTGGACGCCGACCACGGCCACCTACGGCTGCCCGCTGGCCATGACCGACGGCGCCGCCCGCCTGATCGAGCTGTCGGACGATGACCGGCTGAAGCGTGCGTGCGGGGGGGGGGGGGGGGGGGGGGCGCCGACGCGTGCTAGGTTGACCCAATGTCACCGCAGGCGAGGTCCTGCCGCACTTGATCACGCGCGACCCCAAGCAGTTCTGGACATCGGGCCAGTGCGCACGCCGTCGCGACGCGCAGCCGTCGCTCAGCGCGACGCGCGCCGCAGGTGGATGACCGAGCGCCCGGGCGGCAGCGACGTCGGCCGCACCGAGACCCAGGCCGTGCGGCGCCGTGCGTCCGCGCGCGCGCGCGGCTGCGCGACCGGCACATGGGTGGCACTGACGCGCGCGCGCGCACACACACACACACACGGGGTTAGCCGACGGCACATGGGTCATCAGCGGCTTCAAGTGGTTCAGCAGCGCGACCGACTCGGACATCACGCTCCTGCTCGCGCGCACGCGCGACGAGAGCGGCCATGTGGTCGAGGGCAGCAAGGGCCTGTCGCTTTTCTTCGCGCGCGTACGGGCCTGGCCACCGGGCCGATGCGCCTGCCGCTCACGACGCGCGTGCTGTAGGTGCGCGACGAGAACAAGCAGCTCAACGGCATCCGCATCCAGCGCCTCAAGAACAAGTTTGGCACCAAGGCGCTGCCGACGGCCGAGGTGCGCTTGCGTGCAGGCACATAAGTGCGTCCTAGCAGCTCAGCGGCACCGCGTGCAGCTTGAGCTGGACAACATGGTCGCGACGCTCGTCGGCAAGGAGGGCCGCGGCGTGCCGACGATCGCGACGATCCTCAACGTCACGCGCATCTGGGCCGGCATCACCTGCGCTGCCGGCATGCGGCGCGCGGTCAACATCGCGCGCGATTACGCCACGCGGCGCGAAGTGCGCCCGTTCGTGTGCCCGCAGCACAGCGACAACGCTGAGCGCGTGGCCGCAGGCGTTTGGCCAGCGCCTCACCAGCCACCCGCTGCACGTGTCAACTCTCGCGGCAATCGAGCTCGAAACGCGCGCCGTCGAGCTGTTCTCGTTCGACGTCGCGCACCTCCTGGGCAAGACGTGCGTTGGTCGCACACGCGCACGGGCGGCAGACAGACGCTCACGCCCCGCCGCGCCCAGCGAGACCAACTCAGCGACCAAGGACGACGACGGCATGCTGCGCCTGCTCACGCCGATCCTCAAGCTGTACACGGCCAAGCAGTCGATCGCCGTCATCTCCGAGTGCATGGAGGCGCTCGGCGGCCAGGTGCGCACCGTACGTCGGCGTCCCGTGGCGCGCGCTCAGCCGGAGCCGCCGTGCGCGCAGGGCTACATTGAGGATACGGGCGTGCCGCGCATCCTGCGCGACACGTTCGTCAACAGCATCTGGGAGGGCACGACCAACATCCTCTCGCTCGACGTCCTGCGCGTCTTCTCGGGCTCGGCGGCGTCGCTGGACCTCTACGCCAAGGTGCGTGCGCGCCCTGACAACTGAGTCGCATCTGCTGACACGGTTTGCATCACCTTGCAGCGCATCGACACGCTGCTCGCCCAGGCTGCCGCCGCGTCCAGCGTCGACAAGAAGGCCGTGACTGACGCCGTGCAGCACATCCGCTCGTACATCGCGCAGGCGACGTCGCTCAGGTGCGCGCGCTCGTCTGCTGCGGCGGGCGTCGCTGACCGTCGGCGTGGCATCGCAGCCGCGAGTCGGTCGAGGCCGGCGCCCGCCAGCTCGCCTACGCCCTGGCGCGCACGTACTGCGCCGCGCTGCTGGTCGAGCACGCGTCGCACACAAAGGCGCGACGCAGCGTGGCTCGCTCGTCCCTGACACCGCGCGCACCCACAGAGCCCCGACGACGCGATCGCTGCCAAGCGCTGGCTCACGCACATCACGCCGCACGCGCTCGGCCTGACGTTGCGCGACGACAGCGTGCGGCGTGACGGTGCGGGCGCCACCGCTGTGCCGCATGCGCGTGCCAGTGACACGTCTGCGCGCAGACTACGCGCTTGCGCTTGGCCCCGCGCGTCTGTGACCGCGACGCTGCATGTCCTTGCTGGTATCTGCGTCAACAGACGCCCTCACACGGCGCCGCCGGTCCGCTGCTTGTGCACGTCCTCGGGCGTCTTGCCCTCGTCGTACTGCCGCGCGCCAAAGATGCTCGAGCCCACACGCACGTTGCTGCTGCCCATGCGTATCTAGGTCGGTCAGCTGAGCGCGGTAAGGCGGTGCGGCGTGGCACGGCACGGCGCGGACGCACGGCGTGCTCAAAGTCGTGCGACATGCCCATGCTCAGCTCGATCTCGTTGGTGGCGATGCCGAGCTCGCGCACAACGCGGTCGCGGCACTCGAGCAACGTCTGCGCGCCCCGTCTCCCCGTCAGCCATCGCGCCGTCCAGGGCGGCCCGCGGCCGACGCAACGACAAAGTCCGGGTTGGGGTGGTCGGCGTCGTGCACGACCGCGACCGACTGGGCGTACTCGCCGATCGTCATGAGCCCGCGGAAGCGCAGGTGCGAGCATGTGTCGCGGATGTGCCGCACGAGCGCGACGCACTCGTCCGGCAGCAAGCCGTGCTTGTCTGAGCGCGCGTGCGCTCAGCGCGGCAGACGAGCGGACGTTTGCGCGGCACGCACTCTCCTCGCGGCTCGTGTTGACCTGTGCGAGCACATCTAGCGGCGCAGCGCGATCGGCACGCGCGCCCCACGCCTTGTCGACGAGCGTTGCCAGGCGCGCCGAGTCGATCGTCTCGACCGCGGCCAGGTTGTCGACCGCGGCGAGCAGCTTGGCCTTGTTGGACTGGAGATGACCGATGAACCGCCAGCGGATGTCGCGCGGGAGCTGCGTCGCGCGCGTGTCAGGCGGCCAGCTCACGCGCGATCGCCGTCGTACGCACCGCCGACGCCTTGTCGACCAGCTCCTGGATGTAGTTCTCGCCAAAGTCGCGCTGGCCGCATGCGTACGCCGCGAGCACGTCGGCCACGGGCTTGGTCTTGCTCACAGCGACGAGCCGCACCGGGCGCCCGCCGGCCGCGGCCTCCACGCGCGCCCGCATCGCCGCCAGGTTGGCCGCGAGCTCCTGCTGCCGCTGCACCACGTCGGCCGGCTCGGCACCGCTGCTGGCCATCGTTGTGGATGTGCGGCGCAGCAGTGCGACTGATCGGCGCATCAATCGATCTGCAACTTACTGTCTTCATCCTAAAGGCGTTGTACATAGCCAGGCAGCGGCGTCGTAGTTCACACACACACAGACAATTTCAGACTCCACAGCTTCGCTCGCCCCAACGAAGATATTGCTCTACCACGCTAGCTTCCGGTCCACCCAGCCGCCCGGCTCCCTGCGCGCAAGGTACTTGATCGTCTCGGTGTAGAGCAGGAGCAGCCCGCCGGTCATGAGCGCAAACGTCCAGAACTGCGCGCCGCGTTAGACATGCCGCCGACGACAGCACGGCCTGCACGCACGTAGCCCGTCACCGCCGTCGAAACGAAGACCGTCTGCACGCCCGGCACAAAGACTGGCCGCAGGAGCGCGTGAGCACGCGCGTTGGACGCCGCAGGGCCGCGCCGCGCACCGACGATGATCAGGATCGCAATCTCGATCAAGATGCCGAAAAACAGGTTGATGTTGCGCAGGCCGTGGCGGAACACCGAGACGCGGCGCGAGCGGCACAGCCACACGTGGAAGAACTGGCCTGTGGTGCGCGTCAGTGACTGTCACGCACCCGCACCGTCGCTGCGCACCAAACACGAGCGTGATGTAGTACTGCGGGAGGAGACGGCCGCGCTCGTCAGTCGGTGCGCAAGAGGAAGAGAGCGCACGCACCGCGGTCTGTGCCTGTGTCAGCAGCTGCAGCTGGTCGCTGTCCGTGAACAGGCGGTACGGGAACGGCTCGGCCGTGGGCACGGTGCTGCGGCGCCCGTGCGTCAGCGCAGAACACCGGCGGCAGCAGCGGCCACAGCCACCTGTTGTAGACCTGCAGCTGGCTGTTGTTGTCAAAGTAGATCGTCGGCGCACCCCTCACAAAGTACTCCTGCGCTTTGAACACCTGAGCGCGCACACGGCCGTGAGCACGCGCAGAGCGGCGCAGGCCTGTGCCGCGCACCAGCGCGCTCGGCGGCACGCCATTGGTGCGGAACATCCACAGAAACGCAAAGTAGCACGAGCCCGTGTGCATGATGCCTGCCTGCAGGTACGAGTAGAGCAGCAGGCGCAGCGAAACGAGCCGGTCGACCTTGATGTTGCGCGGCGGCCGCTCCATGATGTCCTCCTCTGCGTCCTGGTGCGCGTGCGCGTGAGGCACGCAGCGGCGGCAGGACGGACGCGCACCTCGTACGCAAGCGACACGGCCGGGCCGAGCTCCGTGCCGAGGTCGATGCTGAGGATGAGCACCGAGCCCAGGCCCACGGGCAGCGAGATGGCCAAGTAGAGCAGCACGGGGATGATCTCGGGCAGGAGGTGGGCGAGGGTGTAGACGATCGACTTCTTGAGGTTGTCAAACACGAGCCGGCCCATGGAAATCGCGTCAACGATTGATGCAAAGTCGTCCTTGAGCAGAATGATGTCGGCGGCCTCGCGCGCCACGTCGCTGCCCTGTCACACCACGCCGCACGCGCGCGAGATCGCGTCAGCGAGCCGACGCACGCGCCTGCGGCCGCACCATCTGGCCCATTGCCACGCCGCAGTCGGCCCTCTTGAGCGCGGGCGAGTCGTTCACGCCGTCGCCCGTCACCGCAACCACCTCGTCGCGCGCCTGCAGTCGCTCGACGATTTCGAGCTTCTGCGTCGGCGTGGTGCGCGCAAAGACGATCTGTTGGGTGGTCACTGCCACGTGAGCACGCTCGGGCGCAGGGCGGTACGTGCGCGGCCGCTTGCCTCCTGCTTCGACAGGATGACGTCCCATGTGTGCTGGTCGATCTTTGTCAGCTCGTACCCGTTGTATGCCACCGCCTGCACCTCGGGGTCGTCCAGCTTGACCTCGGACACCTGCGCGCGCGAAAAGTAAGCCGCGGCGCAGGCACTTTGCATCGCGTGCCGCACCGGCACGCCGCGCGCGTTGGCCACGTCCTCCATCGTGCGCGCGTTGCGGATGATGCCGACCTTGCGCGCGATGGCCTCGGCCGTGACCGGGTGGTCGCCCGTGACCATGACGACGCGGATGCCGGCCTGCTTGATCTGCGTGTGCGCGCGCCCCGCGTAAGGTGCTGCACGTGCCTGCTGTTTCTGCACGCGCACCGTCACAACGGCCTTCTCGACGTTGAGGCGCGGCGGATCCACGAGCGACACGAGGCCCACAAACGTGAAGCCCTCCGTCGGCACGTTCAGCGGCTCGTCCGTGTACACGTCCTCGGTCTCGTCGCCGACGAGCTCGCGCTGCGCAAACGCCAGCACGCGCTCGCCCTGCCGCGCACAGCGCTCGAACGCCGTCTTGACCGCGGCCAAGAAGTCCTCGTCAATCGCGTAGATCTGCCCGTGCGAGAGGTACGTTGTGCATTTTTGCTGCGGGCCGATGGTTTCAACGACCCGCGCGCAATATGTGCCAGCGGGCCGCGCGCACCTGGATGATCTCGGGCGCGCCCTTGATCATGACGAGGTGGCTGCGCGGGAGCTTGTCAAAGTCGGCGCGCTTGCGCAGGAGCGTGTCCTCGACGATGGCCATGGACCACTTGTTGGCTGAGTTGAACGGGATCTCGAAGATCGTGCGGTAGCGCGCGCGTGTCTCGTCGATGGGCTGCGCGTGCAACGTCGCTGAGTTGGGGCCGGGGGCGCACGGTGCGCGACGCGGCGCGGCGCGGCGGCGGTACCTGGATCGAGTGGCAGAAGCGGAAGAGCGCGGTGTCGGACGCGTCGCCGACGATGCGCCGCGTGTCTTGCCTGTCGGGGCGCTCGAGCGGGTCGCGGTCAAGGCCGACCGAGATCTCGCGCAGGACCTCGGAGTCGTCAAAGCGCGCGCGATTGCACAGCGAGGCGTTGAGCAGGACGGGGCGGAAGTACGGTTGCTGACGCCGCGCGCGCACGGTGAGCGGCCAGGCACCGGCAGCGGCCCACCACGCGCTCACCTCGCGCAGCTCGTGCTTGTACGACGGTGACAGCTGGCCCTCGAAGCGCAGAAAGTCGCGGTTGCACCAGAAGCTGGCCACACTCATCAGGTTCTGCGTGAGCGTGCCCGTCTTGTCTGAGGCGACGACGGTGGTCGAGCCAAGCGTCTCGATGATGTCGAGGCGCTTGATGTACACGTCCTTGACGGCGAGGCGCTTGGCGGCAATCGTGAGCACAGTCGTGACGGTGGCGGGGAGGCCCTCGGGTACGTTTGCGATGAAGACGATGATGAAGCCTGCGCGTGCGTCAGCCCGCGGACCGCGCACGCGTGCCACCCGGCACGGCACCGTTGATGAACGTGTACAGCGCCGGCTGGCCGCGCGCCACGCCGATGATGAAGAAGACGAGCGCCATGATCACGCCCGTGGCCGAGATGAAGCGCACAAAGTAGTTGATCTCAATCTGCAGCGTGCTCGACGTCTGCGTCGTGGCCGACGCCAGGTTGGCGATGCTCCCGATGAGCGTCTTGTCGCCCGTGCGCACGACCACGCCCAGGCCCGAGCCCTGCAGGCACAGGCAGCCGTTGAAGACGAGGTTGCGCGACTCGGTCGGGCGATCGTTCGTCTTGTCGACGCTGGACGTGATCGGCTCCGACTCGCCCGTGATGGACGACGCCTCGACCTTGAGGCTGCTGATCGAGATGAGGCGCAGGTCGGCGGGGATCTGCCGCGGCGCGGCGTGTAAGCCGGCAAGCACAGGCGCCCGCCCCGCACGCACCTTGTCACCCAGGCCAATTTTGACGATGTCGCCGCGCGCAAGGTTCTCGGCCGGCAGCGACATCTCCTGGCCTGCGCGCGTGCGCATACACCACGTCAGAATGCCGTTGCGCGCGCGTGTGTGCGCCGCATCAGATCGCACCGTCGCGGATGACGCGACACTGCATCGGCAGCATGTTCTTGAACGTTTTGAGCACGTTGGCCGTCTGGCGCTGCTGGTAGTACGACATGGTGCAGGTGATGATGACGACGACGAAGAGTACCACACCCACGTAGAGGTTGGTCGCCTGCGAGCGGTCGGCGCCGAAGGCGATGAGCGAGAGGATGCCTGTGGCAGCCGCGTGCGGCGCAATGAGACCCGACGTGCGCGCACAAGGGCGCAGCGCACCGGCGACCATGAGCAGGATCATGAACAGGTTGAGGAACTCCTCGAGGAACTTGATGATCTCGGGCTTCTCTTTGGGCGGCGTCAGGCGGTTCTTGCCCTCGCTGTGCAGGCGCTCCTCGGCAAACTTGGTGCTGAGGCCGCGGCTGGCGAGGACGTCGGCCACGTCGATGTGCGTGTTCAGGCGGTCGGCCAGCTCCTCCAGGGCCAGCTTGTGCTCGTCGGCCTCGTACTCGCGCGACTTTTTTTCGCCATCGGCCGCGACGTCGACCGGGTGCAACCACGGCCACGGGAAGGCCTGAAGCGACTGCAACGGGTGGTGCCAGTCGAAGTGCCAGCGCGGCGGGCCTGCTGTTGGCCGGTGAGCAGCCACGTGGCGTAGTTGCCAAGCGCGCATGCGCGTGCGCGCACCCTTGCTGGCGGCGTCGGCGGGCGCGCCAGCCGTACCCGCGTTGTTGAACGTCTCCATGTGGATCATCTCGGTCTGCGTGCGTCGCCGCGCGGTCCGGCGCGGGTGGCACGTGGCGCCCGTCAGCGCGCACGCGCACGCACGCAACGGCGACGCACGTCGCCAGCCTTGAGCTCGCCGCGCGAATGGCGTTCGGCCGCCTCGTTGGCCGTGATCTTGCGCATCTGGCGCTCGGCGGTCGACATGGCGTGCGCTCGACCGGTCTGCGGCGCGGTTTGGAGCGTGTGGGACGGGTCGGTCCGGCGACCAGCAATGAAGTGTCATTGTTCGCCGTTCGCGGGCATTGCTCGGACATGGCCCGCATGCGCGCGCGAGCCGAGAAGCGCACGGCGGGCACGGCGGGCACGGCGGGCACGGCGGGCGCGGCGGGCGCGGTGACGAAGCGGGTGGGTGCTACACGCATGCTCCGGCGCACAGGCTCATGCGGGCCGCGGGGCGCAGAGCGCGCGCGTGCCCAAGAGCGACAAGAAGCAACGGCAGCGGCTGCGGCGCGACCAGCTGCTGAACCGTGCGTACGCCCGTGCGCCCGCGCGCCGTGCCTGGCCAACGCGCACCGCGCGCAGGGCTCAAGGAGGCCGTGCAGCGCGACGGTGAGGCGGCGCAGCGCGCCAAGCGCGCCAAGGAGGGGCCGTTCGGCACGCTGTCAGACGTCGCGAGCGCGCTGCCGGACGAGCCCGAGGACGGCGCGGACGCGGGCGCTGCTACTGCCAAGGCGCCGAGCACCGCCCCGCGCGCGCAGCAGGCGGCCAAGGCGGGCGTCGCGGGCGGGCGGCGGGTGGCGACGCGACGTGGGCGAAACGCGGTGAGGTGAGCGTTCGTGCCTCAGCACGCGTGCACCGCTGACGCGCCACACGCAGCATTGCCGAGGCCGCGCATTTCCAGCGCATCCTCCAGAGCGCCGCGTTCCGCGCCGACCCGTTCGCGGCGCTCGAGCGGCACGTGAAGACGAGCATCGCGTAGTGTGTATACGTGTTGCATGCACAGTTACGCTTAGATCACCACGGCGATGCGCGCGGTGATCGCGTGCCTTGCCGTTGTGGCCGCGGCCGCTGTCACCGTCCGCGCACAGCGTGCGTTTCGGCCCCCCCCCCCCCCCCCCCCCCCCCCCCTGCGCGGCCGCTTGCTCGCCGGCGCTCACCGGCCCCTCGTGCGCAGTCGCCGTCTCGTCTTTCGCGCCGACGCAGGGCACGATCGCGGGCGGCACCGCGCTGAGCGTCCGCGGCACGGGTGCGTGCGCACCTGACGCGGCGCAGGCATCACACTCAGCGCCCTCGCCCACCCAGGCTTCGGCTCGACGCTGCAGCTGGAGGCGGTGCTCATCGCGAGCGTGCCCTGCAAGGAGGCGCGTGTCAGCAACGATACGACGATCGAGTGCAGGACGGGCGCGGTCGAGGCGGGCACGAGCGGCATTGTGACCGTCCGGCTGCGCACGGGCGCTGAGGCCAACAGCACGGACGAGTACACCTACGTCGCGCTCCCGCCCATCATCGACAGCGTCAGCCCTGACAACGGGCCGCGCGCCGGCGGCACGTTCGTCAACATAACCGGTGCGTGCCCTGTCTGCCGCCGCGTTGCCCCCCTGGTGCCCACGCGCGTGACGCAGGCGACAACCTGGGCGAGTATGCGGCGGAAGTTTCCAGCGTGACGCTCGCCGGCGTCGACTGCACGTCCGTGCTGTGGCAGTCGTCGCAGCTCGTGCAGTGCGTCTCGGGTGCCGCGGCAGAGCCGGTGCGTGTGGCCAGCGGAGCCCGCGCATGGCGGCTGATCGCGAGCGCGCAGACATCCGGGCCCGTCGTCGTCACGACAGTTGGCGGCGGCAGCAGCAGCGGTGAGGACCTGACGTACACGTACAACGCGCGTGCGTGCCGGCTCAGCAGCCGCGTGCGTGTGGGTGCTCACGCTGGCGCCCACGCACAGCGCCCGTCGTGCTCGGCGTGGAGCCCGCCATCGGGCCCGTCAGCGGCAACATCCCCGTGCTTCTCACGGGCACGGGCCTGTTTGGCGCGGCGCCGTTCAACTCGGTGGCCATGATCCTGTTTGTCAGCGGCGGTGCGTGCGCTGTCTGTGCGCTGGCGCCGCCTGCTGACGCGGGCGCGCGCCCAGCCGGCGTCGAGTACCCGTGCAGCAACCCCGTGCCGCTGCGACTGCAGGGCCAGATCAACTGCACGCTGCCCAACGTGCCGAGTGCGCAGGCCGGGATGTACGCGGTCGTGGCGACGCTGCCGCAGTCGGGCCGGTCCGGCTCCGACGTCCAGTTCACCTACGTGCCGGGTGCACCTCGCGCGCCCCGTCTGCACCGGCAGCCCCGCTCACGCAGCGCTGCGCAGTGCCGGTCATTAGCTCCATCTCGCCAGAGTCTGGCCCGCAGGCCGGCGGCACGTCGATCACGCTCACCGGCAGCGGTGCGCGTTTCCGCGTCGCGCGCCGCCGAGCTGAGGCGGCTGCGATGCGCTAGACTTTGGCTCGAGCAACGCCGACGTGCTGCACGTCCGCATCGAGCTGGGGTCGGAGCTGCGAGTGCAGTGCGCCACCTTCAACGTGATTAGCCCAAGTCAGATGATCTGCGTCACGGGCGCGTCGCCGGTGCCGGTGCGCGCACGCACGAGCGTTGCGGTGAGCCACGCGCTGACGTGCTCCGCGGCAGACGCGCGGTACAGTCGTGGTCGAGAAGCTGTACGGCGCGGTCGGCCGGAGCGAGGCCAGCTTCATCTACAATCTGCCGCCGCAGGTCACGTCGATCACGCCGACCAACGGGCCCGTGGGCGGCGGCACGTTTGTGACGATCTCGGGCAGCTATTTCGGCAGCGGGCTGGACGACATCATCGCCGTGACGGTGGCCGGTGCGTGCTGCGGTGCGTGGCCGGGCAGTGCACTGATGACGCGTCGCGCGCGCGTGCGTTAGGCGTGACCTGCAACAACACGGTCTACATCAACCAGGGCCGCGTCAACTGCACCACCAGCCGCGCGCCGTCGCCGCGGCGCGATGCCGTGCTAATCGAGACGCGCAGCACGGGCTCGGTCAACCCGGCCGACCGCAACCGCACGCTTTACACCTACAACGAGCCGCCGACCACGCGCAGCGTCTCGCCCGTGAGCGGCCCGCAGTCTGGCGGCGTGCTCCTGTTCATCTACGGCGACGGCCTGGGCTTCAACCGCAATGACGTGCTCGACGTGGCCGTGGACGCGGCAAGCTGTTTTGACACGTTCACGTACTACAACAGCTCGACCGTGTCGTGCGTGCTGCCGCCCAAGGACCCCGACGGCGGCAGCTCGGGCGAGAGCAGCACGATCACGGTCACGACGCGCTCGGCCGGGACGGGCGTGGACGCGTCCGTGACGCGCTTCCAGTACAACCCACTGCCCGCCGTCCGCTCGGTGTCGCCGCCGTCGGGCCCGAACAACGGCTTCACGCTGCTGCAGATCTACGGCCAGGTGCGCGGGCTGCGCCGTGAGCGTGAGCGCGTGCTCACGGTGCGCGCGCGCTGGCAGGACCTCGGGTTCTCGGCCGACGACGTCCTAGACGTGCAAGTCGCGGGCGTGTCGTGCCGTTACTCGCTCGTGTACATCTCGTCGGGACACATCACATGCGTCACGCCCACGGTCCAGGGGCAGATCAACGGCTCGGTCATCGTTACGACCACCTCGGGCGGCCGCGGCATCTCGGACGCGACGTACAGCTTCGAGCAGGCGTGCTACAGCGCGAGCTCGGCGGACGAGTGCGGCACGATCGGCAGCTGCCACTGGTGCGGCGAAACGGCCAACTGCCTCGGCGACGTCGCGTCGTGTCCGCAGAGTGCGTCGCCCGCCCGGCGCCCCCTCTACAGCTGCTCACGCGCCCGCACGCGCGGCAGACTGCGGCGGCCCGTCGCTGTCTTGCGGCGGCGTGATCCTGATCGTGCTCCTGCTGCTTGTGCTGCTGACGGTCATCGTCGGCGTCTTTGTGATTGTCTACTTTGTGAACCGCGACGACGACCTGAAGAGGTGCGTGGCCGCTTTTACTTGCTCGTGCGCACGCTCACACATTGGCCGCCAACGCCTTGCCAGGTCGCTCAAGAAATTTTCGCGCCGTTTCCCGGGCGGGTCCAACTCGCCCGTGGAGCCGCTCATACCCGCCGTCCCCGAGGACAGCGCGCAGCCGTACTTTGAGCGCGACAGACCGGCAGGCGCGGGCGCTGCGGCTGCGCCACCGCCGTTCGGGCCGGTCGTGCCCTCGCTCACGTCGTACGACAGCTTCAACATTCCGACCACACCCGACCGAGCCGACGGCGGGCGGCGGAGCAACCGTCGCGAATCGTGAACCATCTATCCCCTTGTAGCCGTAGCCTTAGCTTTTGAGAACTTTGCCCTGCTCTTGCTCACGTTCCCGCGGCCTGTCGCAGCACGAGCGCGAACGCCGCAACGACCAGCGCAGCGACGCTGAGCGAGCCGGCGATCGCCGCCGACCAGGGCGCCGCGGGCTGCTCGAGCCGGGCAGACAGCGTGTCGAGCTGTGCGCCGAGCGCGTCGAGCCGGGTGTCGAGCGTTGTTGGTATCAACTGTGCTGGCGGCTGTTTTGGCACTGGCGTTGGCGTCGACTGGGCCGCTGGCGGCTGAGGCGGCGCGGATGCGGGCTGGGCGGCTGTCAAGACGTGCTCAAGCGCGGCCGTCTGCTCGCGCAGGAGCGGCCCGAGCGCGTCGTTGACCTCGTGCGCGATCTGGCGGTTGCGCGCGGGCATCATCCACATGACGTTGGTGACGAAGATGACCACGTTGAGCCCTGTCAAGCACGCCTGCGCGACAAAGCCCAGGTTGCGCACCTGCGCCCACAGAGCCGTCAGGGCCCGGCCGCAGTGCGCAGCCGGCCAAGCGCACCTTCTCCGCGTACAGCTTCTCCTCGAGGTACAGCGTGCTTTGGGCGTGCTCGTACGCGTCGTGCGCAAGCTCGCGCGCCTGCTCGCTGTCGAGCATGCCGCGCTCGGCGGCGGCGCGCTCAGCGGCAATGTGCCGGAGCATCTCGGGCAGCTGCTGGATGCCCGAGCTGAGCATCGACATGTTGACCTGGATGCGCAGCTCCTGCTCGTGCTTGACATGGTTCGTCCACGCGCGCCGGCAGTCGCGCGCGAGGCGCTCGGCCAGGGCATATTCGGTGCGCAGCGTCTGCACGCGCTCCTTCAAGTGGTCGATCCGGTCGAAGCCCGTGGCCGCATTGATCGTCGTGCGCACGCTGTCGACGTAAATGGCCAGCGCCGCCGGCTCGCGCAGCAGCGCCCGTCGGTACGCGCGCGAGCGCAAAAGCACGTCCAGGCCGGGCGTGAGCAGCGGTCCGCGCCACACGTCGGTCTCGGCAGGGCCCGCGTCCGCCGCGTAAAGCCCCTCGAGCTCGGCCTCGGCGGTGGCGGTCGGGCGCGGTCGGCGCAGGCTGAGACGGCGCGCGGCACGTTGCATCTCATGCCACGGTGTCACAGAACGTCGATTGCCAATACTAATTAATGTCCGAGTATACAATTCTGCTGAGGTGGCGGCTTGTTCGCTGGCCGGCCGTGCGCGGCGTGCGCCACCACCCTCGGCGCGCACGTCGCGCCTCCCGCCGGCCCTCCGACGTACCTATCGTGACGTGGTGCTCTTTGCCCGCGCTGGCTTGCGCTCGCCCTGCCCTTTGCCGCTGCGCGTCGTCACACGGGCTGACGCGGGCGTGATGCGCGCGCACGCCAGGCAAGTGCCGCCGCCGCCGACCGAGCACCCGCACGCGCGCATGGGTGCCAAGGAGATGGACTTTGGCTCAACCTGGGCCGCCGTCGAGCCCGCCCTGACGAGGTGAGCGCGGCACGCCGGCACACGGCGAGCGACGCGGGCTTACGACCCCCGCGGCGTGCGCAGGGTACTGAACGACTTTGAGGCCGGCTGGGCGCCCAAGCCGTACATGGAGACGTACGACAAAATCTACAAGTTCTGCACGCGGCCGACGCCGCAGCCCGCGACCGACACGCGGCCGTCCGGGCAAGGCGTGGGCCGCGCGCGCGCGCGTGGCGCCGCACCCGTGGCTGACACCGCGCTTTGCCATACAGGCGCCAAGTTTGGCGGGCAGGAGATGTACGAGTCACTGAACGAGTACCTCGTCAAGCACATGCGCAAGCTGCGCGAGGCACGGGCCTGCCTGCGCGCGGGCTACGCCCCAAGCGGTCTGACGGTCTTGTACGCGCCAGGGCGCCGAGCCGATGCTGGACGAGAACCGGCTCATCTACTTCACACGCGAGTGGGCGCGGTACACGCGCTCGGCCAAGGTGCTCAACCACCTGTTCGACTACCTCAACCGCTTCTGGATCAAGCGCGGCATCGAGGAGAGCAAGAAGAACGTGTACGAGGTGTCGACGGTGAGCCCCGCCCCCGCGCGCGCGCGCCAGCCTCCTGACGCGCCCGCAGATGGCGCTCGTCGTGTGGCGGCAGCACCTGTTCGAGGAGCTCAAGGCGAGCGTGACCAACGCCGCGATCGAGCTGGTGGAAAAGGAGCGCAACGGCGAGGGCATCAACACGAACCTCATCAAGGGCGTGGTCAACTGCTACGGTGCGGGCCGGCACGCTACCCGCATGGCATGCGCTGACGCCCTGCCGCGGGGCGCAGTCTCGCTCGGCCTGGACGAGAGCGACATGAAGAAGACGTCGCTCGACGTGTACCAGAACCACTTTGAGGCGCCCTTCTTGCAGGTGCGGCGCATGCGCGCGTCGAGCCCGGCCGCGGTGGCTGACGGGCACGGCGCGGGGCCCGCAGGCGACAGCCAAGTACTACCAGACCGAGTCGGACAAGTTTATTCGCGACAATAGCATTACCGAGTACCTGATCAAGGTCGAGGCGCGCTTGGCCGAGGAGGAGAACCGCGTGCACCTGTACCTCTACGCCAGCTCGCGCAAGCCCGTGCGTCGGCCAGCGCGGCCTGCCTGGACGGTGCACGCGCTGACCCGCCTCTGCAGCTGATTGAGATGTGCGAAAAGTGCCTAATCGAGGCGCACAAGGACGCCATCTGCGACGAGTTTCCCTCGCTCCTGGCCAACGACAAAGGCGACGGTGAGCCTGCGCGGAGGAGGCGAGGGAGTTCGCGCGCGCGGCGTCTGAGTGCGGGCGCACGGGTAGACCTCAAGCGTATGTTTGCGCTCATGAGCCGGCTCAAGAACGGGCTCGATCCGCTGCGCGCGGCGTTTGAGAAGGTGCGCGCTGGCAGCGCTGCCCTCCGCGCGGTGCACTGAGGCGTCTGGCAGCACGTACGCACGATGGGCGCCGAGGCGGTCGACAAGGTGGCCGATGTGGCCGACAACGTGCGCTCTCGCGGGTGTGCGCGAAGCGCTCATTGACTGCGGCTATCGATGCAGGAGCCGGCCAGCTACGTCGACGCGCTCCTGGCCGTGCACAGGAAGTACGGCGAGCTCGTGACGAAGGCGTTCAGCGGGGACGCGGGCTTTGTGGCGTCGCTTGACAAGGTGCGTGCGCCAGAAGACACAAGCGCACGCCGCCTGACATGTGGCGCCCGCAGGCGTGCCGCGAGTTTGTCAACCGCAACACCGTGTGCCAGAAGAACTCGACCAAGTCGCCCGAGCTGCTCGCGCGGTACTGCGACACGCTGCTGCGGAAAGGGTGCGGCGCGCACGCGCTCCGCTGGCTGGGCCGTGGCGCTCACGGCGATCGCAGCCCCAAGACGCCCGAGGAGCAGGAGCTGGAGGAGGTGCTAAAGGACGTGGTGCGTGGCGCGCCCTTGCGCCGCCGCTCGCGCGCACGCCGACGCCCGCGCCGGGAAACGCAGATGATCGTCTTCAAGTACGTCGAGGACAAGGACGTGTTCCAGAAGTTCTACTCCAAGATGCTGGCCAAGCGCCTGGTGAACAACATGTCGGCCCTCGAGGACGCCGAGGAGAGCATGATCTCGAAGCTGAAGGTGCGCGGGGCGGCTGCGCACGGCGGTGAACGAACGGCCGACGGACGGCACACGCACGCCTATGTAGGAGGCGTGCGGGTACGAGTACACGTCGAAGCTACACCGCATGTTCAATGACATGCAGACCTCGCGCGACCTCAACTCGGACTTCCGCGAGCACGTCGAGAAGCAGCACGCGACGGACGAGCTCGGGAGTGCGCTGGCTGCGGGTCGCTGTGTCCATTTCCGTGCCCGCTCACCGGCCGCACGCCCCCGCCGCAGTCGACATCAACGTGCTGGTGCTGTGCACGGGTGCGTGGCCACTCAGCCAGCCGACGACGCCGTTTGCGATCCCGCAGGACGTGCGTGGGGCACGCATGGCGCAGAGAGCATCGGCTGACGAGTCGTGCGTGCGTGCGCAGTTTGAGCGCGCGGTCACGCGCTTCCAGCGCTTCTATCAAGCCAAGCACAGCGGGCGCAAGCTCAACTGGCTGTTCCAGCTGTCCAAGGGCGAGCTCAAGGCCAGCTACTGCCGCGGATCCAAGACCGGCTACACCTTCCAGGCACGCACGCGTTGCCGCGGGTGTGCGACACGCTGACGCCGGCGCGGCGCAGGTCTCGACGTTCCAGATGGGCGTGCTGCTGCAGTACAACACGCAGGACAACTATGTGTTGGAAGAGCTCGCGGCGAGCACACAGCTTGCGCCAGACGTGCTCAAGCAGGTGCGGTGCAATCAGTGCCGCGCGGCGCGTGCGCTCACCCGCTCGCGCCAGGTGCTCACGATCCTCGTCAAGGCGCGCGTGCTCAACGGCGACGCCGACGACAGCATCCAGCCCAAGTCCAAGTTTGCGCTCAACTACGACTTTAAGAGGTGGCGCGTCCGCCCAGCAGCGCGCGCTTGGTCGCTCACGTGCATTTGCCGCCCCCGCAGCAAGAAGATCAAGGTCAACCTCAACATGCCGCTCAAGGCCGAGCAGAAGACCGAGCAGGACGAGACGCACAAGAACATCCAGGAGGACCGCAAGCTGCTGATCCAGGTGTGCACGTTTGCGCATGGGCCGCGGCGCGGGGGCTCAAAGCCTGGCCGCCGCCAGGCCGCGATCGTGCGCATCATGAAGACGCGCAAGGTGCTCAAGCACGTCGCGCTGGTTAACGAGGTCATCACGCAGCTGCAAGTGCGTGTGCGCGCCGCGGCACTGGGGCGCGGCCGCTGACGGCGCACACAGGCGCGCTTCAAGCCGAGCGTTGCCGACATCAAGGCGCGGCCGCTGGCGCGTCGGGCGACCGCCGCTGACGACACGCGCGCGCCGCGCAGAAATGCATCGACATCCTGCTGGAGAAGGAGTATCTGCAGCGGTCCGAGCAGCAGCCCGACCAGTTTGAGTACGTGGCGTGAGCCGCGCGGCACTTGTCCACGAAAAAGCGCGCCCCCCCAAAAAAAAAAATTGAACCACAATAGAAATGACCGAAGGCTTCGACGGCTTCCACCTGCTGCTGTCGTCGCCGCCTAACGCGCCCGCGCCGCACCCGGCCACGCCGACGCGCCCGCATGAGCAGCAGCAGCTGTGGCGCGCCGTGCCGCCGGCCGTGGGCAGTTCGCAGCCGTTGACGCCGCCCGACGACGAGCAACGGTCGCGCGCGCCACTGCCGCTCTCGCCCGCGCTGAAGGCCAGCGACGGCGACGGCGACGACGACGGTGACGACGCGTGGCACCCGGTGGGCGGCGCCGACGACAGCGCGTTCGCCAGCGGCGGGCGCAGCGCGCCGAGGTGCGTGCGCTCGCCGTCGCGCCCTGCCGCACCGGCTCACCGAACGCCAGTCCCGCACGGGTCGTCGACGCGCGCCGCCAGCTCGTCTTCGGCGCCGGCGTGAGCGAGTCGCCGGACCAGTCGCCCGTGCGCGGTGCGCTGCCACGACAGGGCGCGCGCGCGCTGAGCAGCGGGGACCGCCGCAGGGACGCCAGCGCGCACGCCGCTGCACGAGCTCGGCAACGCGGCAGTCGTCTTCGCGCGGTACAAGCGCAACTCGAGCGGCGCCAACAGCATCGCGAGCCCCGTGCCGGCCACGGCGTCGCGCTACCTGAGCGACTTTGAGGAGCTGTCGCGGCTGGGCGAGGTGCCAGCCAGCGCACGGTGCGCACGCGCGCTGAGGCGCCCCCGCCGCCCCAGGGCGAGTACGGCGTCGTGTACAAGTGCCGCAACCGCACCGACGGCTGCCTCTACGCGATCAAGCAGCTCAAGAAGGCCAAGTTTAAGTGCGCCGCACCGTGCTTGCGCGCACACCGGCGTGCTGATCGCGTGTGCGCGCCTCAGGTCGCACAGCAGCGCGCTGCGTGAGATTCAGGCCCTGGCGACGCTGTCGGCGCTCGGCGACCAGGAGCAGGTGGTCAACATCGTCCGGTGCGCACGCGCGCGGCGCGCATCGGCCGAACTCACTCCCGCGGGCGTAGCTACTACTCGGTCTGGACGGAGCCCAACGGCGACATCTACGTCCAGACGGAGCTGTGCGACGGCGGGTGCGCGTGCCGGACGTGGTGTTGCGCTGTCGTGCTCAGCGCGCCGCGTGCCCAGGGCGCTCGACGTCGGGCCCGGGTACACGGAAGAGCGGCTGCTCGACATCCTCTGCCAGGTGACCAAGGTGCGCTGCGCGTCGCTGCGCCTAGTGATGGCTGGCATGTGCTGATGGCACGGTGCGTGCAGGGCCTTGCGTTCGTGCACGCCAACAAGATGGCGCACATGGACATCAAGCCGCGCAACATCCTCGTCAAGTACCACCACACGGCCAGCGTGCCGCTTAGCCTCCAGTCGCGCCTGCGCACGGCCGCGCACGCCGAGAGCAGTGACCCCGAAGCGGTGGACGAGCACCCGATCTACAAGATCGGCGACCTCGGCCACATGACCTCGATCGAGAACCCGGCCGTCAAGGACGGCGACTGCCGGTACCTCGCAAAGGTCGGGTAACGTGCGCGCGCGCGCTCTGCGGGCCGGACCGCTCGGCTGACGCGCGAGCTCACGGCGCGGCAGGAGCTGTATCAGGACGACTACACCGACCTGCCCCGCGCCGACATCTTCGCCCTGGGCCTGTCGCTGTACGAGCTGGTGCGTGCGTATGCGGTGCGCATGTATGGGGCCCGAGGCGACGCGTGCGTGCCCGCGCAGGCCCGCCGGCGCGAGTTGCCCAAGGACGGCGACGAGTACGCGGCACTGCGCAGCGACGACATTCCGTCGGTCGACAGCTACTCGGCCGAGTTCAACGCGCTGTTGCGAGTGCGTCGTCCGCCGGCCCGCCCGCGCATCTCACACCCACTCGCTGCCGCCGCCCGCAGCGCATGCTCAGCGCCACCAAGGCGCTGCGGCCGACGGCGCAGGAACTGGTGCAGCGCTTCGATCGCCAGCCGGGAGCGGAGCTCAAGCGGCAGCTGCACGAGGAGCGCTTCAAGAACGCGTCGCTGACGCGGCAGCTGCAGCAGGCCGCGCAGCACCCGGGCGAGCCCGCGCCGGGCGGGCCGCCGCCCAAGCGCGGCCGGTTCACGCGCGTCGCGACCACCTTTTTTTGACCTGTGCCTGGCAACCGATCACAGTTCCTGTTTCGCGTTGCCATGGACCCAAACAGTGCGGCGGCGGACGTTGTGCAGAGCGCGCTGGCGGGTGCGCAGCGCACGGTGGCGCTGGATGAGGCCGCGGCGCCGGCCGACGACGACCGCGTGTATCTTGCGATGGCCAAGGCGTGCACGCGCGGGCCGTGGGGGGCCGGGGGTTGCTGACGCGCGCTGGCAGGAGATGGTGCGCGCGGCGCTGCAGCAGAGCATGGCCACGACGGCCAGGGCGGACGAGAACGACGCGCCGACGGGCGCCGGGCGGGCGGTCAAGAGCGCGGCCGTGCGCTTGTTTGACGACCAACCACTGCCAGTCAAGGCGAGCAGCTTTGACGACCAATCACTGCCCGTCAAGGCGAGCAGCTTCGACGAGCAGCCGCTGCCCGTCAAGGCGAGCAGCTTTGACGACCAACCACTGCCCGTGAACAAGCCCAAGGCGAGCAGCTTTGACGACCAACCACTGCCAGTCAAGGCGAGTAGCTTCGACGAGCAGCCGCTGCCCGTCAAGGCGAGCAGCTTTGACGACCAACCACTGCCCGTGAACAAGCCCAAGACGAGTAGCTTTGACGACCAACCACTGCCAGTCAAGGCGAGTAGCTTCGACGAGCAAACGCTTCCCGCGACCAGCGCAGCAGAACCTGCCGAGGCGGTCGAGATCGTCTGGGGCAAGGCGGCCGCCGCGCCGGCGCGGCCCATGCCGATACTTTCGTCAATGCGCAACCCGCCAAAGAAGGTCAGAACGCTTGCACCGAGCCGGGCATTGTACGCACTCACACGCTGTCAACGGCACAGGCATCCGAACGATCGGCCGAGAAAGCAGGGCCCACAGCCGCGCCATCCACGGCCGCAGACCCGGCGCCGGCAACCGCCGCAGAGGCACCACGGTCCGACGAGCCTGCCGAGACCGCGGCGGGCGACGACTTTGCTCTCGAGATCAACTTTGGCGGCGCCCCGGGCAACGCCGCCGCACCACCGCGCGCACGCCCGGTCCTGTCATCGATGAAGAACCCGCCCAAGAAGGCCTCGGAGCGGGCATCTGAGCGCGGCGCCGCGCTGTCGCCGGCCACCGCGAGCGCCAAGATCGCCGACATCCGCGCACGGGCGCAGCAGGCACTCGCAAGGCGCGAGGCAGCGGCTGTGGAGTCGCCACTGATGCCGTTGCCCGCCCCGGACGAACCTGTGGCCGACCGGGCGCCGTCGCCGGCCGTGGAGGCGCCATCTGCGCCTGAACCCGCGCCTGAGCCCGTCCTGGAGTCCGCGCCCACGTTTGAGCCCGTCCCCGAGCCCGCGCCTGAACCTGTGCTGGCGGTCGCTGTGACTATCGCGGCACCCGTGCCGCCATCTGCACCGACACCTGCACCCCTACCTGCCCCAACTGCTGCAGCGGTGCTCGCGCCAGCTCCCGCACCAGCAACAGCACCAGCGCCGTTCGCGCCCGTCGCTGCCCAGCAGCAGGCGCAGACAGTGCGACCGCCTGGCGCGCGCAGCCAAGTCGCTGACGTGCTCGCGCAGAAACTGCCTGCGGCTACGGTCGAGAGCGTTGAGCAGTTTGACCCGCTCGCGACGCAGGAGTGGATGATCGGCTTCGAGACGCCCAGGGTGCGCAGCCGCGGCACACGGGCCGTACGCGCCGCTGACCGTGCATGCGCCGTCAGCCAGTGCCATCCGTGTCGTCCGGCCTCATCCGGCCTCAGCCAGCGATCACGCCAGGTGCGCCTGCCGGCCTGTCGTGGTCAGCGCCTGAGCGAGCGCACAGATCACGGCGGGACACGCGTCGTGTCGCTGCTGGACGTCAATCTCGAGGCACCCAGCCCGGCCTCGGTGCCCAAGTACACCGAGCGTGACGTGGAGCGCCTCAAGGCGATGATGGGCGACCAGGCACGCCTCCTACGGCCGCCGGGCGCGCTGCTCTCTGACGCCCGGCGCGGCTGCGCACAGGCGGCGAAGGAGAAGGAGCTGCTGCAGGCCGAGCTGCAGGAGCTCGACCGGCGCTGGAAGCAGGAGGCCGACCAGCGCAAAGTGCGTCCGCGTGCTGTCTGTGCGCTTCGCCGGAGCGCTGACCGGCCCCGTGCGTGCGCAGCGCATGCAAAAGGTTGTAGACGAGTACGAGCAGACGATGGCGGCGATCATCGGTGCGTGCTGCGTGGCGTGCTGTGATTGATCCTGACAGCCGCGGGGCCGCCGCGCCAGCGCAAACAAAGGCCTCCAAGGACGAGGACGCGCGGCGGATCCTGGCGCTGTCAACCGACAACGCGCGCATGGTACGCGCTGCGGTCGCCTGCACCGCACCGCGCCGCGGTTGACGGGACGTCGCGCGCGCGCGCACCAGGCCAAGGAGGCGCAGGAGGTCGAGCGCTCGTTCCTGGAGATGCGCGAGCGGTACGACAACGTCAAGGCGATGATCGAGACGTACAAGAAGGTGCGCGGCAGGCAGCGCGGGTACGTGTGCGTGGGCTGCGCGGCTGACACACCCCGCGCCGCAGAACGACGAGACGCTGCGCCAGACGGTCACGGGTTTGCAGGAGGAGCTGGGCAACAGCCACAAGCGCTACGAGGTGCTCAAGTCGCACGCGGAGGAGAAGATCACGGCGTGCGTCGCACCTCGGGGCGCGCCATCGTCCGCTCACGCGGCGTGGACATGCGCACAGGGCCAACGTCGAGATCGCGCGTGTGCGCGCGCACTTTGACAAGGAGGTCTCAACGCTCAACGCCAAGCTGACCAAGTCGGTGCGTGCGCCGCGCACAGGCCGGCAGCGCCGGCCCGCAGGGCTCACGCGATGCGCGCAGGACCTGACGGCCAAGGCGCTCAAGGCGTCGCTCGAGGCCAAGGAGCGCGAGAACGCCGAGCTGACCAAGATCTGCGACGAGCTCATCGCTCAGCTCGGCGCGCAGGAGTGACCAGCACCTTCTCGAATGCTCCGAGCGCTTGCCACGCGGCCTCTCGCTTTACCAGACCAGCGATGGCTCCCTTCCCGGCGCGCGGCAGCGGCGGCGGCGGCGGGCGCGGCGGCGGCTTCGGCGGCCGGGGCGGCGGCGGCTTTGACCGTGGCGGGCGCGGGGGCGGCGGCCGCGGTGGCCGCGGCGGCTTCGACCGGGGCGGCCGGGGCGGCGGCGGCCGCGGGCGCGGCGGCGGCTTTGATCGCGGAGGACGCGGTGGCGGCGGTCGCGGCGGCGGCGGCCGTGGCGGCGCGGGGAAGCGCGGCGGCCGGCCGGGCATGAAGGGCGGCTCGAAGGTGGTCGTGGAGCCGCACCGGCACGAGGGTACGCGCGGCGCTGGCCGCGACGCCCGGCCGCGGCTGACGGCGTGGAACAGGCGTCTTTATCGCGCGCGGCAAGGAGGACGCGCTGCTCACGCGCAACCTCGTCCCCGGCGAGTCGGTCTACGGCGAGAAGCGGATAAGCGTGGAGGTGCGCGTGCGCGTGACAGCTTCTCCCCCCGCGCACCCCGCGGCCAACGCCACGCGCATGCGCACGCGCGAGCAGGACAACGGGCAGAAGGTCGAGTACCGCGTGTGGAACCCGTTCCGGTCCAAGCTGGCCGCGGCCATCCTCGGCGGCGTGGACAAGATCTACATCGCGCCCGGGATGAAGGTGCTGTACCTCGGCGCGGCCTCGGGCACGTCGGTCTCGCACGTGGCGGACATTGTTGGCCCGGTGCGTGTGCGACGCACGCTGCACCGCCCGGCCTGACCGCGGACCCGCAGGAGGGCCTCGTGTACGCCGTCGAGTTTTCGCCGCGCTCGGGCCGCGACCTGATCAACATGGCCAAGAAGCGCACCAACGTCATCCCGATCGTCGAGGACGCGCGGCGGCCGGAGAAGTACCGCATGCTCGTGGGCATGGTTGACGTGGTCTTTGCGGACGTGGCCCAGCCGGACCAGGCGCGCATCGTCGCGATCAATGCGCACCACTTCCTCAAGAACCAGGGTCACTTTGTCATCTCGATCAAGGTGCGCGCGCGCTGGTGGCCGCGTGCGGGCGCATGGGATGAGCTGACGGCCGCTGCGCGCAGGCCAACTGCATTGACTCGACCGTCGACGCGGCCGTCGTCTTCGCCAAGGAGATCGAGAAGCTCAAGGTCGAGCAGCTCAAGCCGCAGGAGCAGCTGACGCTCGAGCCGTACGAGCGCGACCACGCCGTCGTCATCGGCACATACCGGTGCGTGCCGCGCTGCTTTGTGTGCGTGCGTCACGGCCTGAGCCGCACCAGGCCGCCGCCCAAGACGCCCAAGAAGACGGCGTGAGGCGTGCAGAAAAGATCCATGGTCGAGCCCGAATCTGTGCCGTGTGCGTCCGTTGTGTGTCTCCCAACCCGCGCGCCTCTGCCGCTTGTCTTGTGCGGCGCCGTGCGCATGTGGCCTCAAGAAGCAAAGGCAGAGAAGAAGAATTAATCACAACAGATCGCCGTGAAGTTACTTGGAGTAGTTCCACACGACCAGGTTCTTGCGCGCCGCGTTGATCTCGCCGATCCACTTGCGCCGAGCCTCCTCCGTCTTAGCGAAGAACCGGAAGACGAGCTGCTCGCTGCAGACAGTGAAACCGAACGCTGTGTGCGCGTGCGTCGACGTCAGCGTGCGCG
This sequence comes from Parvularia atlantis, assembly GCA_943704415.1. Lineage (NCBI taxonomy): Eukaryota > Rotosphaerida > Parvularia > Parvularia atlantis. The sequence continues at coordinate 2,060 of CALSCO010000683.1, read as the reverse complement.
GCGTCAGCGTCGGCAGGCGGCCCACGGTGCTTCTTGTCCTCGAACGGCGCCGCGTCCTCCTGCAGGTCTGCGATCGTGATCGAGACCGGGTTGTTGAACCGCACCGTGTTGACGTACGCGGCACCCTTGCCCTGGACGCTGTGTGCGCGTCGTGGCGCAGCGTCAGCGCAGCAGCGGCGGGGCCTCGCACCGGCGGCGTACACTTTCTTGCGGCTGTTGTTACGCTGCGTGACGATGAGCTGGTCCGAGAACAGCAGCAGCCACGACTTTTGCGAGTTGCTCGGGTCGGGCCCCGTGCCGGCGCGCGAGCCCGACACGGACGCGACGGGCCCCTCGTAGATGCACACGACGTCGGGCGAGTTGAGGATTTCCTGCCGCACACGCACAGCGCGCGCTCAGCCCCGCGGCCCGTGACCCGTCGCCGCCGGCGCATGCGCACCTGCACTTGCGCCGGCTCGCGAAACTTTTGCAGGAGCGACTTGGTGCGCTTGATATTCTCGTCCATCCGCTTGGCGTCGTTCAGGTACGACACGGTCTGTGGCCACGGGGCGTGTCGGGGCACCCACAGAGCCGCGGCGCCGGCCGCGCACCTTCTGCATGCGCGTCAGCGCCTCGGACAGGTCGAGCCGGTCCGGGTGCTCCGGCCACGTGTTTTTGACGAGGTCCTTGAGCAGCAGGACGTAGCGCGGCAGCCTGGCACGGCGCGCATGAGTGCGCGGGTAGGGCGCGCGCCGCCTTCGTGCCTCTGGATGGGCCCGAGCAGGAAGCCGGTCAGGTCGAGCTTCTTAACGCGCGGCACGTCCGACACCCGCTGCGTCGCGTGCGCGTCAGCACCGGCAGAGGCCGAGTGCGCCCCGCACGCACCTCGAGAAAGTCGCGGAAGGTCTTGTTGTTCTTCTTCATCTTCTCGAGCAGCGTCATGGCGTCGTCGTAGTTGATCGCGTATGTCTCGTAGATGTCAAGCTCGTTGGTCTGTGCACCGCTTGCGTGAGCCGTGCTGCTGCCGGCACACGCACGCCCACACCATGTCGAGAAACGCGTGCGCGATCTTCGCCTGCTCGGACCAGTCCTTCTCGAGCATGCGCAGCACACCCAGGAACTTCTGGTGCAGCGCGAGGATGTCCTGCGCGCGGCGCAGGCCGTGAGCACCGGCGTCGGCGAGGCCGCGGGCGCGCACGCACCTCGATGTTGCTGAAGATCCTGCTCACCGTCTCGGCGTTGGACATGTCGCCCTCCGTCTGTGTGCGCACTCGTCAGCGAGCGCCGCGACACAGAGCAACGCCCGTGCCTGCTGCCGTGTGAGGCGCGCGGAGCTCGGTGAGCTCGTGGCCATGCTCGCGCTCGCCTTGTGTGCTGCGCGCACGGCATCAAGCGCGATCGCAGCAGGCAACGCGGCGCGCACCGGGACTGGGGCTCGCAGGGCTGTCCTCAGTGCGCCGGCGCTGTTCCATGTTCGGGTCCATCAGCACGCGCAGACCCTTGAGATACACCTGCGCAGATGCGGGCGGCGTAAGCGGCCGGCGGCGTCGAGAGCGACGCGTCGCGTGCGGCACACGTCCACGCAGGTGGTCATGTCCAACACGAACGACTCCTCAGTCGAGAGGATCTCCCTAAAGATGAACGTGCGCTTCTGGTGGTATTTGACGATGTTGCCCTCGAGCTTGAGCCGCGCACGTTCCTGCGATGCCGCGTGGGTGAAACGGGCACGCGCGATATGTGTGTCTGCGCGCGCACCCGCTTGGCCAGGTGCATGCGCACGATGGCCTGTATCACGACTGCGCTGCGCATCATCCGGCGGTACCGCGCCGCGTGCCTGCACCGGGCGGGACGGGCATGAGCTACCGCTGTCCGCCCGTCGCTCCGGCGCACCTGTGTCCGCGGTATACTGCCTGGATCCTGACCGCGGCGCGGTGCTGGCGACGGAGCCTGATGTACCGGCGCCGCTGCAGGAAGCCGCGGACGATGCGCTGGGCCGTCGCGGCCTTGTCGTGAAAGAACTGGGGCGGGGCCGTCGTGCGGTGAGCGGGCGCACACAGGCGGCGCGCGGTCAGAGGGGGGGG